>OMLM01020543.1:79059-135540 GCA_900302695.1 Helostoma temminkii | reverse complement strand
CTGCGTAAACTCCTGTACTTCCTAGAACGGAAATACACTACCGGCAGATTGAGGCAGGTAAAATGCGGATTAGGTGAGAAAAGAATGTTTGATTTAGATATAATAAATGTAAAACTTTGATAGTATTATCAAAGTACTAACGTGCAGTAGTAACATTGATCAATTACATTTTATGGTTTCTATCTGAGCCCAGTTGTGAGGAAAACTTTGCTCCTTAATCGTCTAATAAAAGTAGGGTGGGCAAAATGTTTTTATCTCGGTACGTATTGCATTAATTTACAGTTTTCGTTAGTTGCGGCTGTTGTAAACGTAACGTTTCCACAGATATTTTGGACTTTAAGGCAGCACAACCTGTGCTTTAAAAAAGCTCTCTCTTTAAATGCCCAGAAACTTTTTTTTAACAAACCCTGGCATTTTAAAGTGATGCATTTGTGTCACCCCAGACGTGGAATTACAGTAAATATTTCATTGTCACATTGTCATTTAACTGCTTTCATCTATCTCAAATATAAAATGGGAAAGATTCAGTGTTTACCACATGTCACCACTGAGAAAAACCCCGTTTGTTGTGGTAGGTCAATTTTGAGGCTTGATAAGCAATTCTCTTTCTACAATCCTTTACACATTTATTATAAAACATTTGATTATAATCACATACTGGGCCCACGTTGTGCAACATGACACAGTCTACTGTGTGCAAAATCAACACTTAAATCTATGCCTGGAATTTGATTAACTGGTTGGGTGACTTCATCCTCAACCACTGTCTGACCTGATGGCCTCTGAGACAACTGTTGCCAGGAAGACTGACAGTGTTGGTACTTGAGCTCAAATTGACTCCTCTTTCATATTTTATTGCATGGATATATTGTGCAGAAGCAGAAGGGAAAACACTCTACAAAACTGGAAAACACTGAAAGACAAATGCACATCGTAATGTAAACAATTTATTGGAACAATGTACAGATTCAAGCAATGGTAACCAGTCACACCCACTATATCATCTTACAAATATTACAAAATTACTACAGTACAATATAGATTCTTTGCATGATCCAAAATATTTGGTGGCCCCAAAAGTATTTTTTTAATTCAGCAGCTTATTAAAAAAAAAAAAATCAAACCATGTCTATCAAAATTATGTTTTTGCTGTCATTGGCAAAAAAAAAAGATGAAGCCAGACAGTCTAATTTGAAGGCTAAATGAAAATGAGAATACAGTTCTTTGACTAGACATTCCTAAATATTGGTGGGTGCTTTATAAAATTATTTTTTAATAAAGCTAGTAGAAAGTCAAACTTACATTTGCAAAAAATTGTGTTTATAGCATCATGTTCTACGTTGTCAACCTATATCTTTTCTTTTAAATTAGGTGTTACCTGTTTCTTTAGATACAGTATATTTATTGCAAAGCACCAACAAAACCCCAAAGTATTTGCTCTGAAGGCATTGTGTACACATTACACTAAATATTTATCATAGTTTGATCACTTTTGACAAAATGGACATAAAGTATGTGCAAGTTACCATTTCCAAATGTATCTTTCCACCTGCCTTGCAATTATAATCACATTTGACAGCTTGCAGTGTTGTACACATAATATACTGTAACTAATATTAATTAGCATGGTGACCCATTTTAATATGAAGGGTTAAGAGTTCTACTAATCCTTAGCTGTTCAGATGACACGTATACGGGTGTACACATTGGGGAAATTACAAAAACAAATAACACTAAACACAGACAACCTGAGGTTTACACATAGAAAACACATATTCAAGTAGTGAAACACGTCTACAATGTATAGCAGCAGTCAAGTCAGAAACACAGCACAGTAATGGTGGGGATTGTTTTGTGTGTTTCATACACCTACATTCTTTCAATGAAAGAATGACAGGACTGTGTGCACACACCCCATCGAGCTGTGATTACTCCATTTTTGCATGCCAGACAGTTGGAATGTGACAGACAAAATTACTTTAAAACACAAAATGATGTGGCACATACAAGTATTTGCCTCTGTATTCCATGATGTACTATATCATGTATTTACCACCATTTAGCACTTTAACATTGCATCTAAGAGACCTGTTATATATTTCATATTACTAAAGTTTATGAGAGACTCCCGGCTATGTACTTTAACAATCTAATAATGCAATTGCATCAAGATATTTATTGTATTAAGCAGCACTTCAGCAGCAATACTATTAATGATCTGTGTTAACACTGAGGTCATATTAGTATTTGACATAGTTTGGCTACATTTTACATTTGAAGCACTTACAATTAAAATTTTAAGTGCATTTCTGTGCATCCCTAAAGGTTAACATACTGCAGTATTGAAATGTAAAAGGGTAAAATACTGCAGTTATTACTCTGACCAGCAGAGGAAAATGGCTGGCTGGGCATAAAAAATAAAACAAAACAAAACAAATCTTTCGATTCCTCTAACCCATCATGGAATACATTCAGGCTATCTGTGACTTACACACTTCATAACATATAACAGCGCAAAACAATCAAAGACAATAACATTGCTGTAGTTTCACAGTATTTAAAAACTATACATCCAGCTATGGGGTAAATGTTTAGGGAGAACACTCTTTGCAAGGTTTGCGAAGTTAAAAACATCCCAGTGTTGTAATACATAAATGGTTATTATGTACTTTTGAAGCCTATAAGTGAAGCTCCCCTCCCTCCCATTAACCCCTTCCCACTATAACTTGGGGTGTGAGGGGCCACCAACATGCAAGAGATGAAAGCATCCAAGTACCCCACAAAACACAACCACCCATAACATTACGCAGTCATCCTCAAGTTCATGCTTTTTAGCACAAGAAGCCAAAACAGCAAATAACAAAACCTCAGTACATTGAGAAATAAACATTTTCAACATTGATTAGATGAATTGCATGGTTCTGACAGCCAAAGTCACAAAAATCACTAAGACAGGATTTGTGTCGTTGTGGTTCAAGTCCAAGACACAAAAATACTAACAGACTCACAGGACATTAACCTGTGCGCTTATCCTTCATTTTTCTTTCGTGAGGCTCAGTCAATATAAAGGACTGTAAGCATGTTATGCTTTGATATGCTTGCTGATGAATGTCAATGTCACATTCGCACCACAAGACCAAACTGAAGAGACTAACTCCAATGTTACTTAACAGCCAAGACTTTACACATTTCCTAAATTTGGTGTGTAAACCCAGTCATGCTACTTTACAGCTGATTGCTGTAATTATCTGGTAGAGGAAACAAACATGTTGTAAATAGACAAATTACAAGGTCAAAGAAGAACCATATCACAGGGTAATGACAGCTGTCAAACGCGACACACGTCACTAATGTTGTACAGCTTTACACAATGATACAAACATGCTACCTATTCCCCGAAAAGCTGCTCTTAAAAGAAAGTCTTGTGCTCTCCAGGGACATAATTAACTGCCTTAGCCCTGCTAAAGTATAACAACACCAAAATACTTTGATAACTATGATGCACAGCCTTATAAAGTTATATTCTCCAGAAATGGATCCAAAACGATGCATTCTTCAGATAAATCCTTCACTTCTTTTTAAGACCATCTTCACTTCCATTGGTACAATTTAGTTTTCATTAAAGCCTAACTGACATAATTTTCTGCTTTTCAGCTAACCACAATTAAAGAGCAAATGCTTTACAGAGCTTTGCAATGCTTTTACCAGTTTTGTTACATTTCTTTTCAGTAGTTTGGCTGACAGAAACGACAGTTTGGAGAGAAAATTGAGAGATAAAAGATAAACTGAGACAAAAAAAACATGATACATTTGATTATTTCTGATGGTGTTGTGATAAAATGAATTTGCCTCCCATGATTGTTGTTCTGCCAGTCCCTTCCCCCCTTGCCAGTGCATAGGGGCTCTGAGCACTGCAGCTACAACCTCCCTCCCACCCTGTCCATCAGGTTGGGGAGAGGGGGGCGCATCCCTTCCCTCCCACTAGCAGGCAGACCCTTCCCCCAAATAAAGGGTAACATGTTCCCTGGGTAAAAGAGGTTCCCCATAGTCTCCCACCATGTATGACCTATGTGGAGAATGAGAAGCCTTTTTAGAAAACATTTTTTTTTTACATCTATTACAGGAATCAACATGTTTTCAGTAGATGTTTTGCAACAGAAAATTATATAAGAGAAGAAACTGACCCCACTGATGAGGCACACTGCTGTGGAAACAGTTAAACCCCGTAAAAGGTTGCCAGCCGTTCCTTTAGTGGCATAGGGAACTGATCTGAGAAGCGCCTCCAGTTGTCCTCTCCCACCTGGTTCTTAAACCCATGAAGGATCTGTAATTAAACACCAGGAGAAATTGAAACCAACTGAGCACTGCATTTCAAAATAGATCTTATGCATTGCACAGTGTCAACTGTAGACACTGTAGCCATTCCTCCATTTGACCACTAAGGGGCACATAGGCTGAATAAACCATGAGTGAAATGTCTTGAACCATGAATGCACCCTAAATATTTTACTTAAAAAAATTAGTTGACTAAAAATGCAGTCGTCATTGCAATGGTATTTAAAACTGAGATTAATGTAATACTTTTTGTTTTAACAGTAGTTTCCAGCTTTTACCTTATAGAACATGTCTCTTAGATCATCCTTTGGATTTACCCAGGAAGCCACTGCGTCACAGAAGAATATAAAATCCTGTTCCAGAGAAGAGAGGTGAGGCAATATGTCAGCTTCCTGAAAACTTAACACAGTGTCCACACTAGCATCTTGCTGCTGGCTCTCACCTGCACTACACCTCCTGGATTTACACTGATCATAGTGCAAATTCCTCTGAATGCAGAGTCTTTCTCCTCATTGTCTCTTATATTTCGTAGAGATGTGCACCTGACAACAGGAATGGGCAAATTCAACATCACACATCAGGAGAATCCCTGGGTAACAATTTTCAAAATACTAATACTTGCAAATAACTTCTCAATATACTACTGGGAAACAAAAACTTATTCCTCAAATATGTTTTTTCTTATTATCGTCAATACTTGCCTTATCAAAAATATATTATTCTATAGTATACAGCCATGTGAAAAGAAACTTGTATTTTTCATGACCTGAGATAACAAACCAAGCATGCACACTAATATAAAAAAAAACTTTCAACACAACTACTCTGAGCTCTTATTAACTCCACTTTTGTGTATGAGCAGTGTGTTCAGCAAAACCTCATGTATAGCACCTTGACAGTAAAAATATGTTTTGAAAGATTGACTAAAGGAGGTTTAGGGTCATTTTGGGACAGGCACATGCAGCTGGGTGACTACTAAATGAGAAAGGGATTTAGGAAAGCTTTTTTTTGCAGTAAAGACTGCATCCTTTCTCTGTTGTTGAACCAGCAGGCATGTGACAAATCTGATCCCATGCATCTTTTAGGTTGTTAGCGACAGTTAACAATGACAAAAAACTAGAAATTAAACAAATTAATGTATAATATATGAAGGTGCTACTGAGGACACAAATCACAAATAGGACCTAAAAGAGGACAGGGTTAGTCACATGGTTGGCAATGATTACAAACTGATAAAAACACAAAAACAACTGAAAAGACTTCTTTTGAGAAGGAGAGTGAGGAGTGAGGATAGGAGAGCAACAGGGGAGAAAAGGAGCAACAGGAGACAGACGAGAAGATTGGAAGAAAGCAGAGAGAAGATGAATTAAATAAAATATTGAATAATACACACCAGGGTCTTATAAACTGCTGTAGCATGGGTGCCACCTCTTGAGGACAAACGTAACCAAGACGACCAATTGTTATTGCTAAGGTAACGCAATCACGGTTACACATCACCAAACGCCAACCAAGACATGAGCAATGAGGAGGGGAGGAGAAAAATAAAGAAAAAACAAAGAACTCAGAGACATAAATCAACAGAATCTGTGTATGATAATAAACAGAAGATTTCACTAGTGTTGATTATTACTTCCCCTTCAGTCACAGGGGGCAATGTAAAATATGACACTCTAAAGAAAACATATAACACGTTTAAGGGAGAACACATTGACAACTTTGACAGGACATTCATAGAAAAAGGCAAACAATGGCATCTGCTTTCAGAAATCAAATGGAAACATAGCTTTTAAATCTGGTATGAAACTGATTGAAATTCATTAGCTTGATTTAAAATGCAGGTCTCTATGTTAAGACACAGGCTAGCTAATGTGTAGCATGTGTATGCGACTACCATAAACAAAAGCGGTTCACTTGGGTTTTCAGCGATTTCTCCCTTAAACTCACAAATGTTAATTTTCCATAAGAAACAGAAATGTTTTTTGTTCTTTTGAAAAGAAATGACAGATTACTCCAAGCCAACTACATGGAGGGAGACTAGTATCCAGCACAGCAGGTTCTTATGAGGCAGAGAGGAGGGAGGACCTAAGTTTAAAAGACACAAAACTATGCAACATTCTCATTAACAAACAGGCATTTGTGAACAGTCCAATGACACATGCAGAAAGCAGATGGTATGCTCATTATAGTAAAGTTCAGTGCAGGATCAGCTGATCAGAGACAAAATGTAAAGTGCCACCCTGCACTCTCCACAAATTTACTGCCACACCCACTTCTAACTGCGGTATTACATGGCTGTCCAGTTTAAATTTAGTTCTGCTGAGTAACTGGTTCTCTTTGAAATCTTTACAAACATGATGCACACATCTAGAAAAACATCTGATTGTGTTAATTCATTTTGTATCATTTGATTCACTGTTGAGTTTTCAATCTACTTATTGAAAACATGCAACAAATCGTGAAAACAATCACTGGTCAAGTGCAAACATTTGAAAGAATTAATTTGTAATTAAATTGGCATCTGAGTGTTTTGGTTATCATGTATCCTGCATCAAACATCAGCCATTCTTAACAACATTTAACATCTACTGGCAGATATGCATTCACATTTAAAGAACAGTAAATAAAAGCAACAAATAAACTGACAGCAAACAAACAGGAACACATCTACAGAGTTCTTAGTTTGTCATTTATTTAGGCAGGTTACACTTCACCCTTGCATGCATCTTTTTGATTAGATGGTCATTATGACTCATCAAATCAGAATTTCCAATTCAAGTAGTATAAACAAGAGTAAAGTGTGACCTTTTTTAGAAATGCTATAGACTGGGTGCCCTACATTTAGTCAGTTTAGGTGTTCTCTCAATTAATCATCATACTTATTGTCTTGTTGTAACTGTTAACTATGTGAAGGTGTGATTACTCACTTATCTAACGCATTGCCTATGTTTTGCATTTTGTTTGGTTATACTATTTACCTCACCTGATGATGCACAGTCAGTCCACATTAATTAATTCCAAGACTGGGCTTGTACATTCCTTGCTTGATTCAATGATTCCAGAGTGTCAAGAATTTCAGGTCGGCTTTTACTTGATTTAATTTTGTCTCTAGCTACAGGCCATGCAGGCAAGCTGCAAATCAGTGGCTCAAATTCTTTGCATACTTTGGTGAAATCTGTGAAACCTGTAAGGCTCATAGCTTCAGAAGGTTTTTTTAACACCGATTAATGAGAAGGACAGGCACCCTAGCAAGTGTGTTGTATCCTGGCTGTCTGGACCTGGCAGTGTGTATGAGCACCTCCTTGTATGTGTGGTGACCTGGCTGGCTGGCTCAGCACTGCCACCGAGTGGTACCTGTGTTCTCCAGTAGAGTCTTTGGGGTATTGGGCCTGTTAATGATCTCCACCAGCTGGTGCAGTACCATGGCAATATACGGCTGCATTTCAGGCCCTAAGGGTGCAGGTAGGACAAGTAGTGATGGAAAGAAATCTGTTGACTGTAATTTAATTACATAATAGTGTATATCATGATATACTGTTTTGTGAAATTTGTCTTAAAAGTTAAAGACTTACCCATTTGTATAGATATCTCTCCAATTGCCCATGTTGCATTGTTGCACACTGATATTAACTCTGGGTTTAAATTAGTACCCAGTATGGGCATAAAATCAGCTGCAAAAACAAGAAAAGTCAGTTAATATCAATATTAACTGATTTAGCAACTGACTAATTACTAATTAAATGCCAAACACTCTTTTAGGGTCAGCTATAAAGAACATACCGATGCATGGTTTGACATGCTGGAAACAAGCCTTTGTCAGATCCCCCAGTAGGGCAAATGAACTCTGGCGCACTTCTGGCATTTTGTCCTGAATGGTTGGACAGGATAAGAAAATGTGAACTATGCAAGGGAATTTGTTAGTTTATCAGATAAGTGACATGAAATATGCATTTACAGGTCACCTGCATGCACTGGTACATAAGGGTGAGGATGTTGCTACGAGCAACCAGCTGCTCAATGGTGCCTCCCAAACCCTCAGCCAGTCCACTAAGAAGATCCAAAGCCACAATCATAAAGTCTTTGTCAGGGGCCTCATACTGGTCTGGTTGTGACTGATGAAGCTAGAAGGGAGGAGAAGAAATTTTAATAAAACTTAAACAAAACTAAATTCTTAAGTGATGAAAGCAGTTCTCTATCCCGACACAATACTTGCCACACAGTGTTGTGTTCTGTTGATTAAACATTAAGGCTAAATTAGTATTGTTTTTACCACTTGGGGGCAGTGCAAGAAGTTGTCAACACAACACCGAGCCATTATTACATTATAATGTTGATATGACAAATACGTCAGGCAAGAACTGTCTGTTTACACGTTTATTTGAAATCATCTTTGTTTCCACCTGATAACTGAACTACATACGTCTGTATGAAGGTAAGGTTAAAAAAAATAGGCCCAAGGTTCAAATGTTTTTTGTATTTACAGATAAAAAGATAATGTGTGTGTGTGCGTGAGTGCGTTTAAGGATCCTAGACACTGACCATGGCTTGAGCGAGTGTCTTCTGGACCAGGTTGACACAACGTTGGTACACAGGCTCACAGTAGGGCAGGAAGCCACTCTGCAGGGCAGTAGCTACTGATGACAAACACTGAAGAAAGCACACAGAGTCAGTGACCTGTCCATTCAGTGTTTTAGTCACAGAACTGACACACACACAAAGACACAACAGACTCACTGTCACTGCTATGAGATTTGAGCAGGCAGTAACTGCACATCAGAAACTCACTTCTAATAAAGGAAAGAGGTCTTTGTCCTCATCTTTCAGCTGGTTCCATTTCTGAATCAGAGGAGGCATCAACATCTGGATGTACTCCTAATAAACAACACAGATTAAATTGATCTTCATAAAGACATAGCAAATAATGAGTAATGATGATTAAAGACACATTCACCCATACAGTTGAATAAAATTAGATAATTTCCATTATAATGTCTTTAACTATATTTCTGCAAGCACACTTACCACCGGTAGCACTACAACAGTAAAATGAGGAAGAATGAGTAAATAGTATGTGCTAATTTTACATTCGGACAGAAATGTGAAATGAAACTGAGTCCTTATTTCTGTTCATCATACCGGTTTATTGAGGTGATGCCCCACTGAGTCAGCGAGTGTCCCTATGGCATCGTAAAGAATGAGCAGATTTTTGTGTTGGTACTTGCTGAAAGCAAACACTAGTGTATCCAGGATGAATGCCAGATAGGGCACCAGCTCTGTACAAGCTTCTTCCTCCAAAGTGGCAAAGGCACTAGTCAGGAGAGATTAAACAGAAGAGGGAATAAAAATTTGAAACCAAGTAATGTGTGATTGTAACCTCTTAACAACATTAACAATCAGAAAGCTCCAACACCCAAAAAAGCAAATGCAGTGCAGGTTCCTAATGTGCTGAAAATAACATGACTTTATCAGGAATTGTTGCTCACCTGCATGCAGCCTCCTGCACACGTTTGTTGCTATCCAGAATACGTTTGAGCAGTTCTGTCATTAGAGGCTTCAAGTAAATATCGGGAGGCTGGCTGACAACCCAGTGGGCATAGCGGCTCAGAGTCCAGCAAGTGATGGAACGCACCAGGGCCTTCTTGTCAGACAAACACTGGATGAGATGGGGAATGAGCTCAGGCAGGTATGGGATCATGCCCTGCATGCAGCCTGGAAACAGGGATTAAAAACAGTGCTGTTTCAAGCAGAGATCCTCTTCTAATACCATATTTTGAGAGTGACCTTACTCCATTTGTTCAGTCCCCACAACTTGCTCTTCTTTTGCTTTCCTTTCTTACCTTCAGCTATAGCCCCCAGCACAAGGATGCCAGACTCTTTAACTACCCACTCAGGATGGAAGAGCAGTTCTTTGAGTAGGGGCAAAATGTGCAGCAACAGATCGTCCCTAAAGACGTTGGCCAGCACGTCCAAAGCTGCTGCTGAACACTTACCTAACATAAAGTAACAAAGTAGAGAGACATACATACAAACAGAAGTGTGCAGACAAACATGATACATACAGGCATCACATGTACAATACACAAAAAACACAAAACAAACAATCAATACACTGTACACGTCATAGCTCTTCATAGACAAAAGAAAGTGGAATGGTGGAGACATTTTATATCAATAAGAAAACCAGAAGAAGGAGGTGGAGTGTGATATATACAGTTTCATGTACATAGGCACTGGACTCACGCAGGTTCCAATCAGAGATAGTGTCATCATCATCCAGTTCATCATCTTCATCTTCATCTTCTTCGATCCCATCACCCTCATGCTGCTGAGCTACTGTCCGTGAACGGTGGAAGCGTGGTCTTATGTCTTGCTCACTGTCAGGAATGGCCTCATCTTCCTCAATGTCGCCCTGATGATAAATGTACAGAGTGAAGAAATGACGTATATTGTAACTACATTATTTTAATACAGTTTAGAGGTGGCTGGACTGAAAGTTACAACTATAACATCTACATCTATGTTTGTGCTAAAATAAGTATTTCTAATAAGTACAAGTATTTCTACATCACACAAACCACTTAACTATCTCCAGAGTCACTGGGCAATTCATCATGTTACCTACAAGTACAAACAGTTGATTTTCTAAACTGACCTTGAGAAGAATAATGTCAATCTCAGAGTACTTCATTCCGTTGACAAGAACCGGAGTGAGTCTGAAGCACAAACCAGAGGAAAAATGATGAGGACAAAGAGCAAGGATAGGTCAGAGCCCACAAGCAATCACTCACATCTGATTCCTACTGTGGGCACAATTTAATGTGGCGGTGTTGTGACAGATGTTACAGCTGAGGTCAACAGCCAGGGCTCTTAATCAGCCATCCTGAGGTGGCAAAGAAGAATATGATCGTGGGACAAGGTCTTCACTAACTTACTGCCAAGACTGTTATAAATCAATGGCGTTTAATATTAGCACTGGAGTGTCATACAGTGTACTGCATGTGTGTAAATTCTTACTGGGATAGGTGTCCACACAGCACTTCCTTACATACTGGCTGCTCCGCCAGAGTAAGCCAGAACTCACAGGCTTCCAAGGCAACGTTTTCATCTTGGTCCTGAGTTCTCTGTAGCATATACTGGGAAGATATTAAGACAATAAAATGTAATGTTTTTCATTTGCAAAACAGACCATTTAATTCTAAAAAGTAGCACAAGGTCTGTCCATCAGGAGCATATTATTATTGGTAAGTCTTACAATATTCAATATATTTGTTGTTGACATATTTGTTGTCAACTAATTCTCTGAAAAGACCAAAACCAACAGCACAGTACTACTGAAGATGTGGATATTTCAAAATTATTATATGTAAATGTAAAATGAATGCACAATTTCTTAAAAAAAAGAATACATTTGCTAAAACAGCTACGTACTGCAGTGTTTATTTTATTCATATATCAGGCATCACTTTCCTGCTCAAATTCTCAGCCTGCAATACCTAAATTTAATCACCTCTATGATGTTATGCATGTGTGGTAGTAGACGGTCCAGGCGAACTTCCAGCAGCATGACTAGAGCTCTGCACACATTCTTCCTCACTTCTGGTTCCTCATCTGTTGCCAGTGCAAACAGATTCTACAGAGGACAGAAAGACACCAGAGTCAAATTCTATGCACAATGTAAAACATCAGCTAACAGTACCACTGAAATAAATATTGGTAATACAATATTACCAACAGTAATACTGGTACTAATGTTGATGTGCTACTGTTTTATTATGTCCTTTTTGAATAATACAGTGTGGCTTAAATGTAATGTAGTATTGTGGTACAAATGTTACCATTAATCTACTATTTTTTTGATAGTTATGTCTTCTCACAAGTCCTAAATATTAATTGCATATCCAGCAACTACAAGAATGAAATACTGAAAAACTATTTAAAGGGCCAGAAAAAAAACTAAGGACTACATAAAATGTGTAATAAAAAACAACTATTCACTTGAAACATTTTTATACTGGACTGAAAAGGAACTACACTATTTGTGAGCAAGAATTTGCATGTGGTTTGGAACAGATGTTGAATGACTATATAAAGTAACAGGCCGAGAGGTAAACCATGGGCTAACTCTCAGTTCAATAGCTATTGTTTGCTGAAGCAGAGGGAGTGTGTGATGGCACTACAGTCAGGCCTACCTCAATAAAAGGATCAATGTGCAGCATAAGAGCCTGAGTCCTGCTGATGATGAACTGATTGACACAGGCGATGGCATGAGACCTGCAACACAATAGCCACCACTTAAGTGTCACACCAACATGTTTCTCCTCAAATGCCACATAGAATGAATGCAGCCTTTGTCTGTTTTTTTTCCATCGCTGCTAATTTAACCTCCAAAAATGAAGAACAATTTCCTTCTGTCAACAGGCTTGGAACAATACAACAGGCTGAGAGTTTAACTGTACAATCATATAAACCAGCGTTTCACCTACCATTATATGGTAGCGCTGCACCCCCCCAACGGCAAACCTCGCCCTCCCTAAAAGATCAAGTTAATTTTATTCAATTTTGTTTTCTATATAGCGCCATATCACACAAAGGTTATTTAAGGTTACCTTTCCTATAGAAGAGGGGTATATCTTGTTCTTTTATTAAACAAACTAAATACTAACTTATGTTATTTATCTTATTTACACAATGGCGTGTAATTTCTCCACTGCTCTCGGTGTCACGCACAGTGAAGTTGCGCACGCACACACAGACACGTGCATGCACACAGGTGAGCCAACCCTGTCTCCTTAAAATGACATTGATCACGTTGAAAAATGACCACCTGAAAGTAGAACCCGAGTGCTGCCTCTGAGGTAAAAGTAGGAAATTATATGCCTCTAAAAATCTTAATTTCTGTTTGTATATGCATTTTTTTGAAGAAAGTTTCCTTAATTTCAGAATAAAGACAATGAAATTATTTTATTAAGTCTTTTTTTTTCTTACACAATATTAGGTACAATATTATGTGGGTACACTTTAGTTTGAAATTGTTACTGAAGTCCCAGGTAAGACTGGGTAATTTGACAAGTAGAACATATTCATGAATGGACTGTTAAATTATGAGTTAACTACACTGCTCAAAAAAATAAAGGGAAGACATAATCATTCCAAAGTACATCCAAGTCCATCACACTTCTGTGATATCAACCTGTCCAGTTAGGAAGTAACACTGATTGCGAATCAATTTTTCCTGCTGAAGTACAAAGGGAACAGACAACAGGTGGAAATTACAAGGAACCCCTATAATATTTGTCGCAAATGTATTTGTGAGTTGTTATTTACGTTAATGGTTAACATATGGTCATTAAGTTGACAGAAAACGTCATCCAGTTGCTATTACGTTTGTCATAAAACATAAGCAAAGTTGCAGTTTTGTTGTATAGGTATGTCATTTTTAGCAGACAGGGTCGGTTCACCTGTGTGTGTGTGTGCGCACATGTCTGTGTGTGTGTGCGCATCGGGGCGGAACTCCGCTTTGCCTGCTGTGTCTTCACAGTGTCAAGTATGGAGGAGATACCAGGAGACAGGCCTGCACACTAGAAGACATGAAGGTAGCCATAGGAGGACAACAACCGAGCAGCAGGACTGCTATATACTCCTTTGTGCAAGAAGGAACAGGAGGCGCACTGCCAGAGCCCTACAAATGTTTCTGCTCAAACTGTCAGAAACAGACTTCATGAGAGTGGTATGAGGACGTCCACAAGTGTGTGCTAACAGCCCAACACTGTGCAGGCCAATTGGCATTTGCCAGAGAACACCAGGATTGGCAGATTCGTCATTGGCGCCCTGTGCTCTTAATGGATGAGAGCAGGTGTGAGCACATGTGACAGACATGTCAGAGTCTGGAGACGCCGTGGAGAACGTTCTGCTGCCTGCAACATCCTCCTGCATGACTGGTTAGGTGGTGGGTCAGTGATGTTCTGGGCAGGCAAATTCCTTGGAGGGCTGCATAGACCTCTATGTGCTAGCCAGAGGTGCCCTGACTGCCATTAGGTACCAGGATGAGATCCTCAGAACCATTGTAAGATCATATGCTGGTGCAGTGGGCCCTGGGTTCCTTTTGATGCATAAAAATGCTAGGTCTCAAGTGTCAGCAGTTCCTGCATTATGAAGGCATTGATGCTATGGACTGGCCTGCCCGTTCCCCAGACCCGAATTAAATCAAGCACCTCTGGGACATCATGTCTCATTCCATTTAGCGACGCCACTTCGCACCACAGACTGTCCAGGAGTTGACTGATGTCCTGATCCAGGTCTGGGAGGAGATCCCTCAGAACATCCGTCGTTTCATCAAGGGCATGTCCAGACGTTGTAGGGAGTGCGTAGAGGCACGTGGAGGCCACACACACTACTAAACCTCATTTTGAATTGTCTTGAGAAATTTCCACAGAAGTTGGATCAGCCTGTGATCTGACTTTTCCACTTTTATTTTGTGTATGATAGTGAATCCAGGTCTCCATGGGATAACGATTTAGATTTCCATCGATCATTCTTATGTTATTTTGTTCTCAACGCATTCCACTATATAATGAAGAAAGATTTTCAACTGGAAGATTTCATCATTAAGATCTAGGATGTGTTGTGTAAGTGTTCCCTTTATTTTTTTGAGCAGGGTATATTCCAGACAGACATGGTCTAAATCAAAACTTCAAATGCCATGTCATAGGTCTTTTAAAGAATGATTTAGCAATGAAAAATGTACTAATTGAAATGAACAAACCATTGCATTATGTGGCATTAAGTTCAATAGTATGCTGGAAAGATGAACAAGCTGATACCTGATCTTTGGACTGCTGTGCTTAAAAAATTGCAGGAACTTGGGGATCATGATGTTCAGAGGACGATCCAGCATGTCACTGTCCAGGATCTCAGCAGAGTCTTCACAGATCTTTTGTAGTGCTCCAAATGCTCCCTGGGGTACAAGGGAAAAAAGGAAAAGAAAAACAGAAAAAGTTAAGTGATGAGATTTACACCACTGAGACTAATTCTAAGATAGGATTTCATAAATAACAGGCAGGTATAACCAAGACCACTGAGATACTGTGGCTAATAGTCATGATGGTACAGGTTCCAGAAGAGAAAACAGTCTGCAGCAGTGGAATAAATTCATCATTTATGTTTACCTTTTTTTTCTATTTACCTTTTTATTTTGCATACATTCTAAACATAATATTATTGTATGTTCATACTGCTTTTGATGGGTAGAGAACATAATTTAATATTTGTTTACTTAAGAATTGCATGAAATCTGCTCAGTGTGAATTGAGCCTTGTTGTCTATCCTGTCTTTAACAGTATTCATCTACTTCATCCAATAACCTTCAAACAGTTGACAAGCAGTCATGCTTACACACACACACATACACACACACACACACACACATACACACAATCCTTTTTTTAATACTAGCAGCTTGGCAGATGGTTAGTATGCATGCTCACAATATGCTGCAGATTTCAGTTTCTCAAAAAAGCAGTCTGAAGAGCAAACACAAGAAACAGCACAGCGCTGTCTGAAATGTGTTTCCATGGAAACTGTTCCCATGTCAGCATTCCTTTCAGGTGACACATACGCAATGGTCTCAAAAAATGTGGAGGAGTGGAAGAAATGAAACAAGATAAGGAGGAGATCATAAACAGGGATTGAGACAAAGCACTATTAAGGTGAATAAGCATAATCCCCATTAGTGTACATTTTACTCTCTTGCACCTCATGCAGGACATAAAATTAACAAAAAAATAATATT
The DNA here is from genome assembly GCA_900302695.1 of Helostoma temminkii. Classification (NCBI taxonomy): domain Eukaryota; kingdom Metazoa; phylum Chordata; class Actinopteri; order Anabantiformes; family Helostomatidae; genus Helostoma; species Helostoma temminkii. The sequence goes on along the minus strand of OMLM01020543.1, from coordinate 119,417 downwards.
AACCAGTTTCAGAAGTAGCACAGCACATTTTATTTGGGTCTTAGGATTAAAAATTGTGATTTCTTTATTGGATGACGTATAAACAACTATTATTGATCCTTTGAAATGGACAAAACAAAAGACAGGACTTAGATAAACAGTACAAGGTTTAAAACCTAGCCATGACCAAAACTAATACCAGATTTAGCTGACTGTTGAACTGAAATAATTAGTCAAACTCACACAAATTTAATCCACATGTATTTTAACAACCAATTGTTATTTGAATCAATTAAAAATGTCACAGGATTACAGTTCCAGCTTTTCATATGTGACCATTTGATGCCTTTCCCTCCTGTTTTAGGCCACTATATAGTTAATACCTTCAAAATTCAGTTTACATAGCAAACCTGAACAAGTCACTCTGGACCCTGAGAAACTGAGTAGAATATTCACGGTTTTTGAAATTTTATGGAATTATCTTCAGATTAATTAACCATGTCAATATAGCAGAAAACTATAACAGTTTTTTTTTGTTCGAATCATGTAACTGATTTGGTGGAAACTATATATGCTGAAATGTAGCTCCTTTGTCATAAATATCACGTGAGGAGCTTGTCACTAAAATACTCCTGCTGAAATCAAAACATAATACAGGTGCTTGAGTGCCTGCATGTCAACAGAGAAGGTCGGAGAAATGGGGATGACCTTCAGACATTCCACTGACACATCGGAAGGGTAATCCTTCAAGTCCTGCTATGGGAGGTAATTAAACTCAAAAATGTAACTCATGCAGATGACTGCAACAGAGGGCAACTAAGAACCTCCTTCAGACCCCTTCTCTGGAAATCTGAATAATGTTATAGTTCAAATTAACACTGAGGTGACACAGCATTTTCATACAGGATCATTAACCTTTTTCGAGAGGCATCAAACCTTGACCATCACAACGGCTGTTAATCAAATCATTAACACTGCTATCTATATAAAGCCATCCACCAACATTACACTCGTCCTCCAAAGCACCTGCTTGTATCTTTTTATAGAGCATGCAGACAGTGTATGGCCACAAGGGAGTTTTTCTACAACCACTGATCTCAAACCACAAAAAAGATGCACCTATGGTGAAGAAGCAACTCATAATGTTGTAAAATAATATTATTTTAATAGTACCATTTCTGTTTATGCTGCACAAATTCTAGTGTGTGCAAAACATTGCTATAAATACAGAACACTGAGGGCATTTAGGCTGGTCATAAGGCCTGAGGCCAAGATGAATTAACATATTTCTCATTGCCTAGATTTCAAAAAGCATATAGCTCCGACAGCTTACACTGGCAACTGCCAAAAATCTTCCCAAAATAGAAAGGTTCTGGTGGAAGTATTGTGGGTATTATTTAGGGTTTTTGTGGCACCAATCAACACCTTCATAAATTAGTTCAGATGACATGGATATTTAAAGTCTCTGCTAGAGTTAGTATTCATCAAGCTACTAGGCATACTAGATACTAGGCATAAATATGCCAGATGTAGCCTTTAATCTTCATAATGAATGGCCAAAACTAAGAAGCAACCTAAGAAGACACTTTTTTCTAGGATCAACCATATTCTACACCAGATGCTAAGAAGCTTTGCAGGCTCCAAGCTGCTTTTCAAAAACATAGTAAGACTTATAAGACGTTGCTACTTTTACTCCCTGCACAGTGTTAAGTCGTGCACACAAATATACTTTAAGATTCTCTGCAGTAAATGGCTGACCTAAATCTCATCGTCTGAACAAGCCTTACAAGAGAGGCAGGCTGTGGTGCTCCAATGAGAGCCATTTTTTTTTCTGTTACATCTCTTCCTTAAATTTCAGATAATACAGTTCACAGAAAATTATACAGACATTCCTGCTTGAACTGATGATGAGTAAACCAGTTAGGATACATTTCAAATGCCCTTCAATGCAGCTGAATTTAGCAAGACAGTTCGTAACATACTGCTTAATTTGTAAGTGTTCTCCAACGTAATGTATCCACCTTTCCTAGAGTGGCTGATGTCACAGGCACATGCTGCTGACAGGATATTGATGCCCGTTTAGTTTATGAGAGTCTAAGTATGGGTGCGGCACCATTACACAGATCAGATGATTCAACATCCACTATGGGCTACTGTATTGTAATTTTAGTGGTCGCTGCTATGGAGCATTAATCCACCATTTCAGAGCTGATATTATCAAGAAAACATCTAACTCATCAAACAATCAAGAACTGATGACATCAGACTTTAAAGTGATTATGGAAAGTAAAGATATCTATCAAGATAGAAAAAAAATGTAATTATGATGGACTACAGATATAAAATCAACTTCCATTAGCAGACAGTACAGCATTGTTGTTTTTGCTGTTCCGCACATTTTAAAACCTATTCTGGGTGATTAAGTGTGCCAAGTCAGAAAATGGGGTCATATGGTTTTCTGGTGAAAAAGGATAGAAAGAGAACAAATGATTCCATGTTGAGTAATCTGTAGTTGTGCTCCAGCTGTGAGGCTGACTTCAGCTCATCTGGCCAGCAGGATGCTATCCAGATGCTGCTTTATGACTGACCTAGCTTTCATCCTTTCCAAAACAAATAAATAAATAAACAAACAAACACACAAACAGACGCACAGCTCTGTGTGCTCAGATGCAGAAACAGGCTTACTTAAAGTGAAAATATGCCTACATTTAATCTGTCTAGAAAAGAGCTTTTGCTAATATTTGCAGTGATACAAAAATCATAATCCCTAAAAGTTACCCTCATGTAGATATTAGTTTTGCCAATCCCACTGTATTTCATGTTTGCAGACTTTGCTGCTTGGGAACCTGTTGTAGCATTGCAAACATTTAAATGTGGACAAACTCTTGGCAGTTCTGGCAGTTCTCTGCAGTGGAAAAAATTAAATTGTGTTTTGATTCTAACCAACTTTCATTTCACTTCTAATATTTTTAGATTTCTCAAAAAAGGTGTTCGTTTTAAATGCAAACAGGATCTAGGTGCTGCAGCATCGAACAAAGCCAGTAATCTCATGCTTGAGTATCCTGCTCTTTGCACATAAACTTGCAAATAGATTTTTATTGTCTTGAATTCCACTGTAAAAATGTCTGTATTTCATTAGCACAGTGTAATATCCAAAAGATACTGCCATTAAAGCTCTGACAAATGAGTAGGAGTGCTAATCCCACATTTGCACGCTCCTACATCTCTAGTGTTTATGCTCATCCTCACCTCACATGTGTTGTAGTCGTCAGAATCCAGCAACAAGCAGAGTTTAGGCAGAAGCTCTGGCCAATTTTGTAGCTCTCCCTTGGAGGCAATAGTGGTGATGAGGATACCTGTTTAGGGACCAATTTGCAGTTACAAAGCAAATATGTGCAATGAGTACTTACTGGTGTGACAAAGTTACAAATGGTGCAGATATTTCTGTCACAAACAATTCTTAAAAATCAGGTACTCTTTTACAATATATTTCTTCCTGTGCATGTAACTAAAGTTATAAAAATAGTAATCTAAGTTCAGATTCATGAAAATGTCTATCCACTGAAGCTGCTAAACCTTTCATGAATGCTAATAAATCACATATGAGATAGTATTTAACATCCTGGGGACAAACTAATATGCAAACCAATCCACTGCACACTAGTATTAGTAATAGTATAATATTCTGAACTGAATAAATATGATCATGTATAGTACATTATGTTTAATTAACAAAACAATGAATAATACAGCTCCTTCTCCACTCTGCTCTTTTATCAAGCCAAATCTCAACTAAACAACCAGAGAATCCATTAGAGAAGATGTTTTCATCCCCAAGAGGCAAAGTGGTTTTGGTCAAAATTCCTGTTAAGGCATCACAGGACTGAAACTGTATACCAAAATACTTAAGAAATTGCCTAGGGTTCTTTCTATGCTCAGTTAAAATACTGTCTATTTCTGTAATCCTGTGTACACAAGACAATGTCAGTGTTCCCATTTTTTCCTGTTTGACGTGTTGTAGAATAATGTCAAAGTATTTTATTGTTTGATGTGCTACTATTGTGAAGCATTGTTTCACTGCAGTTGTTAAACAATACCGCACAATAGTCCATTAGCATCAAGCTGGCATTTTTGCCATGTTAATAAGGCTATTAAGACACTCTTAAAAGAGTGCTGTGTCCAATGTCCTGCTCTGATAAGGAATGCTATAAACATCACAATAGATCCTATTCCTGACCTAAAAAAAGCAACAGAATATAATCTATGTAACCAGAAAGCCAATCCATTATAGGTGTACACCATGAACAATTCTACACCCCAGTTCATATGAATAAGCAGTCTTAATGAGGATGAACATCACAAACACATTGATGATGCATAGTCATTTCCTCCAGCATCTTCAAAGCAGGACATCACATTCAAAAATGTAACTTACCCACAGTGGCCCGTATGAGTGGAGAAGAGTCTCCAATGTTTTGGAGGCACTCGCTCTTGATGAATTCAGAAACACCGCTAGGGAAGTTCTGATAGTGAGCTTTAACATTGTTCTTCAGTATTAACCCACTGAGGGACCGAGTTGGTTCATCTTGGAGAAGAGAAGGAGAACAGACCAAGGATTCAATTGCAATATACTGTTTTAGCTGAGTACAGATATGCTAGTCAAGCTAAGACAATGGTTACTGCACTGTATATTATGGTGAGACTTTTAACTTATTCATTTTTTTACTTTACCACACGTATGCCCTGCTGCAACAGTGCCACAGCATCCTAAAATGTCTTAACACCACTAAACATTTGGGTCATCTACTGTGCAGACTGTCAAGTTGAGCAGTGCCAGGAATTAGGTTTAAAATTAGATCGACCCATATTCTGAGTGCCACATCATCTGTGGTAAAGATGCCATCAGGTCAGCCGAGTCATGGCCACACAGACCTGTCACTGTGGCGTTACATAAAAATTACATGTTCACACTGTCCGGTACAATCAGATGTTCTAGGAACAGTGTAAAGATGTGACAAAGCAACGCAATAAAAGACACAGAAAGGAAGCTTACCTTCTGATTTTAACTTTGTCAAGACGAATATCAAATAGTTGTTAAAGTCTGGATACTGGTTAAGCTGCTCGAGTCTCTGTGAAAAGTGGTTGAGGAAGACAAGGTGCCAGCTGCACATTTTACATTTAAAGAGCACATTACCAGTCAGTGACAACAAAAATCAGAGCTTTTCATCTAACGAAATGTAGCTACGTCAGGTGCTTATATGGTTAAGTGGTGGTGTAATGCAAATTGTTTGTTTTCATGTGACTGAATTCTATATATTTCCAAACTGATGATGCATTTACAGGTATAACAGCAGCCTGTAAATGTGTTAATGAGGCATTGTACGTGAAGCTTTACATAAGCCAAGTCAAGCCAATTCAATTCAGCCAGCAACCAGACCAAAAAAACATATGGACCAGGAGCATGAATAAATAGATAATAATTGATCCCTAATGCAAAACCATGTATTGACAACTCCAGGCAGTCAGCATAAAATGAAAATATAATGAAAAATATGTAGCAGGTTTTACACTTTTGACTGATGTATTGATTCATGCAAACATAGTTTTGTCTGAAGATGTGACTCATAAACATTTCAACTAATCAATTTTTTAGTATTTCCGCAAATTATGTTAGAATTTAAATCCAAACATTCAGGAGCTGATGAATAATTAAAAAAGTGATTTCAAGCTAAATTTCGAGCACACACTTAAGTCTAGCACTCTGGTATAAACAAAAAATATGAGTACATAGTATGTGTACAATATACTGGCGCTTTTATCGACCTACTCAGCATTTGCGATTAATTAACTTAATTTCTGACATTGATTTCTGATGGATGGTTTACAGAGATACACAGCTGTTTCCTTTTTTGGCTGTTACCTTTATTTATCTGCCTCAGATTAATGCTAAATGGGATTATATGTAGACCACAACTGGATTATACCTACATATGTTGGGTTATGGAGTGGCTCTTATGTCAACTTGACATAATACACAAATCTCTACTAATATAAATGAACAAATATTAGTAATTCAGCACAAACGGCCCGCTTTGCTGGTAGCATGTTTAGCTTATAAGAGGCAAAACAGCACCTACCGGTCAGCACCTGCGTAGCTACCTGTTTATAACGGTAACCACCCCGGCTAGCAGTGGCTATCGCTAGCCTGTTGAGTCTATATGACATTAACTAGCAACTAGCACAACATGTGCTATCGTCCTTGTGAGGCTTAGAGAAAGGATACTTGCTGCACAGATCTCTGTGTGGACGTATCTGGCGACTGCGACTCTTTCAGTAGCTGTAAAATTTGTTGAAGTCCTTGCTCGTCTGGCTTCCACTGACACTCCATCTTGCTCTGGTGCTACTGCAGATAAAGAAGTAACATTAGCTAACCCAGAGGATTTGTCATCAAACGACTCGCCAAGAGACGAGAATACGTTGACTTGCAAACGCATAAACTAATTTCAGGCACATTGACGCTTTTACCTGTTTTGACCTAGCCGAGGTATTCGAGTGTAGCTGACTTTGTGTAGAAATGAGACGTCTGTCTGGGGTTTCAGACATGGGCCTGGTACCGAACACACATCCGTTTTCGCAACAAGCTGAAAAAGCTTCGGGCCATAAAGGCTCGAGACGCATATAAACGGCTGCCTAGTCAGCTGCGACACGGATGACGGGTCCTAGTGCCAGACGCTTTTAGATAAACACATCCGCAAATCAGTGAGATGTTTTATTTATAATTCATTTAATAAACACGCACACTGTGAGACTTTTAATTCTATTCTTGTTTGTGAAGTTGTGGCTGCGAATGAGAGCGGAAGTTGGTTAATTAAAGGGGGAGGTTTTAAACTCAACGTAAATAATTTGGATATTTCCGACAGTCCTTTAAAGCAACTGGCATAACGCCTCACGATGTCGCTGTTGTGTCCATACATTTAAAAAAACAAACATAAATAAATACATTTTTATATGTTGAATATATTTAAACAGCGCCACCTAACGCATTCACACGAAACAAATGTACGCTACAATATTTACCCTAAAAATAAAAAATTAAAAAGTTTGAATTTTTATCATAAACAGCTCCAGGTAAAACTCAGTTTTGTAGAAAATTAGACGAAGCATTGAAAAAATGGTAAATAAGAAAGTGAGTAAAGAATATGCACCATATTCATATAGTAAACGATTTTTAATGTTTCACATTGTTGTAAGAGGCTTAACATTTCAAGACTGCAGTGAGAAAGATTACTATTATTAGTAGTAGTCGTAGTAGTAGATAACAACAACAACAACAATAATAACATACATAACATACAACTTACATACAATATATACACATTTTCTCAACATAAATAAACTTACACTTTTGTTGCAGAAACTGTAAATTATTTTGTACTGCTATATTCTGCATTATTGTATTTTATCCTATATTTATACTGTTTTGATGTATTTAGGTTTTTTGGGTTAACAAAATGGTACTTTAGCTTATCTAACCTCACCTTAATATAAAGCAAAACACACGTAATGATATTGCTCAACATATTTCACCATTAAACAAGCTTATTGTGGGATTTGCAGTATAATCACGCCAGTAGTATTTTTAATACATTTAGCAGAAAATAATTGTTCTGGTGCAGAATTAATTAACAAATTTCTCTAAAACTCATTGTATTTACCATTTATTCCACTAACCAAACGCTAGATGGCGACACACGACAGAAAAGCGTCTGATCTGCTTTGGACGTCAAATGAAGAAGTTAGCATTACATCCAGTTTAATGCTGCCTCTCTGCGTTCAGAGTAGCAGTCAGTGGACCAGTTTGTCTATGAAAATAGCCTATTTGATTTCATGCTAATATATATTACTTTCTGTTACTCTAGTAATCGGTATTTCGGATTATCTTTTAAGGACCACTTAAGGGAACCCGAGAAGAAGCGAGGACGTGTGATATTTGAGAGTTTTGACAATCAGTCCCTTTGGTCCTTTGGTCTGACTAAACTCTGCCTGCTAGCTTTTTGCTAAAAGAGTTATTTTCTGCTCTCCGAGGAATCATGAGCTTTTTATTGTGAGTTACACCCTAATTTTGTGATTAATTCCTATTTGCCTTATTGTTTAGCTTTGTATTTGCAACATGTCATTGATGCTACACAACTAGCTTAGCTAGCTAGCGGGCTAAGACTACTTCCTGAACTTAGCTCCGGCTATTTAGTGTGATTCCCATTGCTTTGTTTGGATTTTCATGTGAATTATTGTCGACAGTTAGCACATTAACAGTATATTAATAATATCTGGTATAATGTATCCCATTAAGATTTTAACCCGCTTATACAAAACCCAAAGCAAATTTAATTAAGGCAGGTTCACAGTCTGGCTTGGATATTTGCTGGTATGAGCATTTGTGTTGCTACAGTCAAATTTAGCCCCGATGTGAGAGAACTTAAAGAGATCAGTCAATCTCCGAGCTAATATTTGGTAAAAGTAACATGATGATGTTGTTAATATTAGGATATCTACATTTTAAAAACCTGTTTTTGATGACATAAGAGGGTGGAGAAGAAACATAAAGCTAAATACGCCCTCTGGTGAGGATGTGAGTGTGTTTTTTTTAGGTAAATACAAAGAAAGAATCAGCTAAAACCTACCACCAGAGAATCATCAGTTAACGACAAGGGCTACATTTTCTGAACAAGTTTCTTGAAGTTGAGTACGACTTCTGACATTAACTTTACAATACAAAGCATCACCATAAAGGCCTCTTAACGTCCATTTTCCTTTCATGTGTGTCCACTAAAAATATTTCGATTAGCTGCAGCTGTTTTCTAATTTTGGATCTAAAATACATTTCACTTAAAGGAGACATCATGTACTTTAAGAGTTGTGCTTTAGATTTAGTCACTGCTCTATAGCAAGATTATTTTGTCTTGCCCTAGTGATATAATAGCATACTCTTATGGTAGATAAAGGAAATATTGTAATCTAGATACAGAATGTAACTCTAATTAAAGGAAGTGTTTTAAGTATGTAATCTACTATGTTGAAATGAAAAATGATTGTTTAATGAGGCACTGAGAGACGGCACTTTTCCAAATAGCCTCATTACACACAGAGGGACACTGTTCTGGTCTCCCGCTTTGAGTCTGTCAAACAAACTGCAATCATCTAGAGTTGAACTGTTTTGTTTTCTTCTTGTTAAAGATTCTAACTTTTTTTTGTTAAACTACCTAACGGGCCCCATGAACTCATGATTAGTCATCCTGACTATCTCATTAGTTACCACACCATTTGTCTCTCTCTTTGAAATGTGACTCACAGTGGAAACCGTTCATCCAAGACGTTCAAGCCCAAAAAGAATATCCCAGAGGGTTCTCATCAGTATGAGCTGTTGAAACATGCTGAGGCTACGCTGGGAAGTGGAAACCTGCGCATGGCGGTCATGCTGCCTGAGGGTGAAGACTTAAATGAGTGGGTCGCAGTCAACAGTAAGCACCATGTATCCATTTTAATCCTCCCTTGATACACCCTTTTTGTTTCACATTCCTGGAGGAAAACTCAACACACCTTTTTTCCTATTTCTGTCAGTCTCATCTTATTTCGTTCTGCTGTCTTTCTATGTTTTCCCCGTTCCTGAAATTTCAATCAGTTGTGGGTGAACTATAGGGGGGTAAGAACCTGGCATTCCCTCTAAAGATCATGATCATTCATGTCGGAAAAACCACTGTGAATGTTAAATAGACTTTATTGTCTGTGCTGTTTGAGCTTTGTTGGCTTTGCTCTAAATTGGCTGGTCAGTAGAAGCTAAATTCCTTTGCACTTCAGAGTGCACATGAAGTTAAAGATTTATTTAAAGGCCTTTAACTAAAATACAACACAAAGCAACCAGTATATGAATTTTGATTTGGTACAATTATTTTCACTGGTGTAATTTAGGATGCAAAAAAGCAGTGTGTGCTGACTTGTTGTCACTTGAATCTCTATGATTTCGGCTTTTGAGCAATTTTAGAATCCATTTGTATCACAAGAAAACATCAAACAACTTAAACCAAATTCTATTTCTAATTATTTGCACCGCAGAACTTAAAATTTGTTACATTGCACCGCTTCTTAGTTTAATAAAAGTTAATGGAAATAAATGGATGTCAGGATCTCTGTCAGTGTTTTTTAATAAAAAAGGAGAAGTTGGAATAAAAGGGCTGTGCAGCAACTTCTCTCAACACTGTGTTTAACTGACCTTTCACATGATCTCTAGCACACGCCAGTTAATATAGTTTTTTATTATAGGTTGTTTTTTTTTTTTTTAGTTTTGAGAGAGAGGGTTTGCATCCAACAAAGGACTTCAGGGAGAATGAAACCAGAAAGGTTGTTTTGTACATGACTGTACAATTTATTATCATCACTTTATTGTGTTTAATGTATAGTGGCCTTACAGTCTCATTTCAGTCTGGTTGCTGGGAAAATCTGTCACAGTGACAATGACTTTGCAACTTGTCATGTCAAAGTTTGCATACAGCTCTTCAACATATTGACTTAGCTTAGAGCACAGCAGAAGGAACAGACCTGATTTATAGAAATTAGCTGGGTATTACCCTGGAACATATATTTATTGTATTACTGAAAGTACTTAGCATTCTGTGTGTCCACAGTGGTGATGACTAGGCATCAGATTTCATCAGGCTGTATTAAATTTAATTACAAATACAGGAGAGTGGTAACATGCAGACAATACATTTGCAGTTAGTTTTCTTGTATTTAATTTTATTGTGAATTGTTCACCACATTATAGTAACTTTTTTGACTAATGTAGCTCAACAGCGGAGTGGACGAACCATAATCTAATAGTGAAGCAAGTTGGTGTGTCCTTAAACAGGACCTCACAGAAAACACATGCCACCTCAGCTGTTCAGTGTGTGTTTTCTCTCTGTGAGATTAGCAAATAGAGCAACTGACAACCTCTTAAGTGGATCTCTCCAACTTATGGAAAGTCAAAGTTGGCTGCATGCCCCTGGGAATGTGTGATAACAGTTTATGCCAGATAACTGGAGTCTGCGCTAGTCTACAGTTTGGACTGGGCAGTGAAGTGGGGAGGGTAAAGGACCTTTTGAAAGCATGGTGCCAGCTAACTGTGCTGATAGACATGGTATTTGGTCTCATGTACACTTGATATAGAGTATGTTTATTTTGCTTTTTTTTCAGCTGTGGATTTCTTCAACCAGATCAACATGCTGTATGGCACAATCACAGATTTCTGCACAGAGGAAAGTTGTCCAGTCATGTCTGCTGGTCCTAAGTAAGTGTATGACTGTGGGACTGGTGAGTTCCAAGCTACAAGAAACCAGCCCCCAATTGGGGGGTGTTGTAAGTGGGTCAAAATGTCTCACATCAAAATGATGTTTCAAGACAGTAAACTGAACTGAACTTACAAGAGAAAGATTAGCTTCTGAAAGGTTGAGACAGTCTGTGTAAGACTCATGTGTTGGAAATCAGTTTGCATCAGTTTTCATAAACGGGGCAGTAAAAACAGAATCAGAAACACAGTTGTCTTGAACATTTAATGATGAGTGAGTGCCATCATGAGTGTGATGAAATTCATGAATATCTTCCAAATATAATGTTTGCCATCTATGTTTCCTGTAGATATGAATACCACTGGGCTGATGGAACCAACATCAAGAAGCCCATCAAATGCTCTGCTCCCAAGTATATTGATTATCTCATGACCTGGGTGCAAGACCAGCTTGATGATGAAACACTTTTCCCTTCAAAGATTGGTGAGCTTTGACTCTGTTTGCTATATCCTGTCAAAGCCTTCTTTGTGTAGCTTTTCTGTATTGTTTAACATATTAAGTTCATAATATATTTCATTCCCTCGAACTGCCACCTTATTGTGGTGGAGGGGTTTGCGTGTCCGAATGACCCTAAGAGCCATGTTGCCGGGGGCTTAAGCCCCTGGTAGGGTCTCCCAAGGCAAACAGGTCCTATGCGACAGGCCTTATGAAGATAACACAATCAGGGACTGTTACGTCGCCCGGATGCAGCGGCTCCGAGCTCCTCCCGGGTGACCGATCCCCTCACTCTTAGAGATAGGGTGCGGAGCTCCTCCTCCGCTGCTCCTTCGCATCTAGAGGGGCCAGTTGAGGTGGCTTGGGCATGTGTTTCGGATGCCTCCGGGACGCCTCGCAGGGGAGGTTTTCCGGACATGTCCCACCGGGTGGAGGCCCCGGGGAAGACCCAGGGACTATGTCTCTCGGCTGGCCTGGGAACGCCTCGGTGTTCCCCCGAAAGAGCTGGAAGAGGTGTCTAGAGAGAGGGAAGTCTGTGCATCTCTGCCCAAGCTGCTCCACCCGGCCCCGGATAAGCAGAAGATGAGATGAGAATATATTTCACAGATGAACATTTTCAGGAATGTTAGACTATGACTAAAGGTGATCTCATGGAGTACCAGAATGTGTTTCTCATCTGTGGTTTATGATTAATACATCTGTCGCTTTAATGACAAACAAAATGGGAAAGCACCCAAAACATTTTGGTCCATTGTCCCATGGGTAGTCAGAAACTCCACAGAGTACCTTTAAAAATATTTGATCAAGACAAAATCCAGCTCCAACCTATTAATTGCTGTTAATTTCCCTGGACTAATTGATTTTGGTGTCCAGATGAAGTGGGCCATGTTTGTGTGCGGCCCCAGGTGGTAGCTTTAATCAAGAACTCCATGTCCTGTCAGTCATGGGGTTCTTTTTGAATTATTAATGTTGAGTTGTCAGGTACTATAGTGTGAGAATAAGCTTCTTCTGTGCTCCGCAGCTGGTCATGCATCTGAGGTGTAGAGAACAGTGTTGTAACAACATAAGTATTTCTTATCATAGTTGAACACTTCATACGCTGCTACCTGAAGGTAATTCTGTGTTGCAGTCATCATTGTTTTGATTTCCCTCAAATCATGCTGTGTCTGTACGAGAGCAGACTGAATCAGCGGAGATAAAAAGTAATGTGCAGGTTTAGTGATTCTGGTAAGTTAGTTAATCTGAATAATCTAACAATCCTTTCTTGCCCTCTTGTTCTCAAGGTGTCCCTTTTAAGCGAAACTTTATGTCTGTGGCAAAGACCATTCTGAAGCGCCTGTTCAGGGTCTACGCTCACATCTACCACCAGCACTTTGACTCTGTCATGCAGCTGCAAGAAGAGGCTCACCTCAACACATCATTCAAACACTTCATCTTTTTTGTTCAGGTAAAACTGTCACATTTGATTACTAACTTAGTGCATTTTCCATTTGGGTTATGCTGTATATAAGCAATAAAAATGTAGTAATGGAGTTTTGACAGCTTTTGTTTTCACTCATTTGTCTTTTTCAGGAGTTTAACCTCATTGATAGGAAAGAGCTGGCCCCACTACAGGAGCTGATTGAAAAGCTGACGACTAAGGATAGATAAACAGCAATGTAATACTTATTTTATTGGTCTTCTAGTTTTTGCACAGATACCCACCCCACCCTGGCTGTATGTATGCAGTATATACTATATTTCCATTTGGGGAAATGTTTTAATAAGGCCAGGAAGAAGGAAGGGTCTTGATAGGTTTAAGGCACCAGGACTAATACTATCAGGGATTACACACTTAATTGAACAAACACAGATTCAGATATTAGAAAAAACAGTTTAGCTATATGGTCAAATCCCCAGTATTGAGTCACAGCTTCCATCTAGGATATAACAGACATATGTTAGTTTTCTATCAGACTGCACATTTTCTCACACTTGGGTTTATGGCAACACAAAGCATTTCCATGCTTCTAGATTCCTATTTGCAACTCACCCCTGGGGGAGAATAATAAGTCAACTTGCTGTATTGTAATAGGAAAGATTTGTTGGTGGTGTGGCAAGACTTTAAGCCAATTTGACAGTAGTTACTTATTTTCTTACATAGAAGGAGTTGGGTTTCAGGTTGTGACTATTCACATCTATGATAGCCCACATACGTCAGTATAAAATAATCCTAAGTGCCTAGCATGGCTAACATTTGCCCTATATCCACAGTGAGAACTGTAGACAATAAAGAACATATACCACTGACATGTTAAATTTTCCACCCCACTGCCGTTTAAGTTTGTGTGGTTCTAAATCCCTTCATAACACTCCTTTTCTAGACATTTGTACTGCAAGTTGGTTAAAATTATTTTCTCTTTAAAATGATACTACTCACCAAGATGATCTTTATTTAGTTAGAAAGACTCTTTGCCAAGTGTTTTGCGCAGCTTTTGATAAATGAATGTGCTGAAGGACATAGAAGTAAGGCTAGCTTATTGTCATGTTGTAGCAGGGACTAAAAATGAACTAAACTTTTAGCATTTTCCAGTAACATTTTCTTGTGTACTAGATTTTCCCCCCTAATACTGTGAGTAGAAACACATTTTAGAAAAAAAAACATCTTCAAGGAATCTGAAACCATAAACTGTATATAAATATCCACAAAACAAAAATTGGATATCTGCGTTTAAAGTCACAAACATTTATAATTTTATTTTTTCCGTCCCATATCTCACTAGTCATAAAGCACTTTGAACAATTTTCCTGACCTCTCTTGCCTGAATGTTTATACTGCATAGACCGTGCTTTGTCAGAAGCTTTGTCATGCGATGAGTCACATGATGCAGTTTTTTATGTATCATAGTTTGTTTCCTCTCTCATATTTCCCCAAATGAATGTTGAATTACTAAACCTATTCTGAAATCTACTACAAGGCACAAGTGAGATTTCTTACGCTTTTGTATGGTCAGAGTTGTTTGTTGCTGTTCTGCAAACAACAGATGCATGCACCCTACCCCAAACTCAAAGTGTAGTTTACTATGCAATAATTGACACAACACTAAAAATGTTAGCGGTCGGCTCATTCAGACTTTATATCAAGTGTTCTCCTTTATAGTGCTTAAATTATGGTGTATGATAAAAATTGAATTGCTTCTTATTCAGGTTTGGTTTCAGAAACAGTGACATGAACATTTTTATATATCTTTCTATCAGAAATTTGTCAGAGTGGTGTAATGCGCCGATGCACACATGTAAATAGAGAGGGTTAGACCTGTCTTAAACAATTTTCAGCAAGCATGGATTGGTAGTTTTGGTTAAAAGAATGCATTGAGTCTTTTTAGAGGCTGCTTACCCTCCCCCGATTTTGGATAGTTGGATATTAAAAGTCTTGTTTATTTGTTTTAATTGTTGAGTTTATTTTTTCTATTTCCTTGGCTAACTATTATGAATGTTACTGCTCACCAGATATCTGAAAATACAATAGAAAACCTGTCATCTTGAAAGCATCTCATGAACATGAAATGCCCGTAACATAGCCTATTGCCTACAGTTTTTCCTCCTTGACTGTAATAATTAATGAATTGTTTGTAAATAATGGCTTGGTAGGGGTTTTCAGTGCTACTGAATTGATTTATGCTGTTGACAAGGCAAATAAAGGTGGTCTTGACTTTGAATGAATTGTATGTGTACTGTTTACATGCGCTCAATACACTCGGTGGTACAAAGTATGAACATTTAGTGAACCACTGAGTTAAAGTTCTATTTCGAGGTATTTTATTTCAGTATCTCCATCCTGTTTTTTTACTGCCATTCAAATACATTTCAGGTAAAGTGCTTAAGATTTTACATGCTAAAATATTATACAATTGTGAAATATGTCTATCTATTCTGCGTAATAACTTTTTTGAAGGAAATATTGTATTGTTGCAAGTTCAGCAAAAATTGACATAAAATGTTTTTAGTAAACGTATTTTTATGGATTACGGTTCTAAACATATAAAACACCTCAACTTAGAAACTGCTTGCACTAGTTATTAGTGAATAGTGATATTAGTGACGTTGGCCAACTATATTTTTATTCTTAATTTTTTTTTAAATTCATGCAATAGTTTTTAATGTAATAATAATATTAGAAATAAAATTTCCCAAAGTCAATTTATCAGTAATATTAAAAAATGGTACATATCTTAACTATAAAATGTAACTATATGTAATTCAACTTTTAAAGTATAGTCTATTAATGTTTAGATTTTTGACAGCTTAACTTCTGTACATTAAAGAAAACATTCAGAAGCACATTTTCAAACAGTGTACTTTTATTAAATATACTAAATTATGTATTTCATTAAGTGCATGTTTATAAATATACTGCTAAAATATGTGTGTATATACAATATATGTGTGTGTGTATATAAATGCTTTTAACAGAATGCTTCTGAATGTATTCTGTTATTAGATAAAGGGACCGTAATACTCACTCACCGTATACTTTTAACTAAGCTTTTGTGCATTTACTTGTAACGTGCTTTGCAGTGTAGTATAATGCTTCTGCTTGAGGAAACGCTGTGGACACTTCCTGCAGCATAAACACGGTGCAGCTGGACACACGTTGAGGAGCAGCTGCAGCTTCCTGGGCGGAGACACATCTGTGCAAACCGCCGCTTCCTGACATTTGTTACCGCCAAACTTTAAACAACAAGGAGCCTGCAGGCAGCAGCTGCAACATCCGTCTTTTATCATAAAATAGACTTAATTTACAGCGAAAATGCCGATTACTCCAAAGAGGCCATGCCCCGATTCTGTGAACGACTCGATGAACGACTCGATGGAGAAAAGGATAAAGCGGATTTCAATCGAGGGAAATATTGGTGAGTGGGTTTTTCACAAAGGCGACGTTTCACATTAAAGCTGAGCTTTAAATGTTTAATGTTCGTACAGTAGATGAACTTTATGTAATCGTGGATGTCTTCAGACAGCGATTCGTTTTCCGCGTATCGGTCATTTTTAACATTAAAGTTTTAGCGCCAATTGTGAGACTATCATTACTGCCTCTGCTGAAGTATTAGTATCCCTGCAGTCAGTGTCTAATCAACCTGTACAAAGTGTAAAGAGCAACGTATCTTATGCTATATGCTATATGATTACTTTAGTTTTTGCGTCTTTTGTGTTTAGCGGCGGGGAAATCTACCTTTGTGCGCCTTTTGGAGCAGGAGAGCGCGGACTGGGAGGTGGTACCGGAGCCAATCGCCAGGTGGTGCAATGTCCAAACAAACGGCAGTGACTTTGAGGTACTGACAGACTTTTAGGCGATCATAGTAAATCAGTACTGACAGAGACACCTTAGCATATGTAAGTAAAGTAAAGTCAGCAAATATAAGATATGTTTTGTTGTCAGGTTAAAGGAAACAAGGGACATGATTTTCAGTCATCTGGTTACAAAGTGCCACTGGTTCAACATCGCAGATCTTAACCTAACTTAGAAAGTCTTACATCTGTATTTAGATTGCAGCTGCCATCTGTCTATGTACTGTATCAGCACTGGTCACTATCATACCACTAGTGCACACCCACAGGAGCAGATGGTGCAGATCTGGGCATGCTGTCATAGGGGCAAACATCTCTGGCCTCTCATTCAGCTTCAGCTTCATTTTCAGTTGCTCAACATGCCTATATACAGTTTAATCTATATATAATTAAAGGAATAATGTTGCAGGTTAATTCATGTAAACTGGAAATGCAATGACACGCTGTGTTGCACATGCACAGGCTCCATTATTAGTGTTTGCTCCACTGGTTTTTCACTCAGCTTAAATTGACCAGTTAAAAGAAAATAGTCTTTTTTATGTTTAAATGTAGTTTTTATATACAAGCTATCGTTTTTAAATAACCACGAATAGCAGAAGTGTAAAGAAAGCACCACGGTTATCTCAAGACAGAACTGACACAACTTCCCACATTGTCTAATACAGTTGAACACATGGCATAGTAGGATGTAAATTGATAGTTGGGGATATTTTAGTGTGCACAACAGTTTTAGACTCCCCTAACAAGGTTCCTTGCTCTTCTGCTGTTCTAACTGTGCACCACACAACTGCAGTAATTTGGTCATGCGCCCTCTGCTGATCTTGGGATACAGTGAACTGCTGGAGGAAAATTAAGTTAAGGAGACTGACATGTTACACACATTTCTTAATTTGAACCGAAATTAGCTGAGTGAGTTTTAGAAAATTGTGTTTCGATGTTGACTTTGGATGGTTCAGTTTCTAAGGAAATAATACTTGTATTAATAAAATCTGAGCAATTTAGAGTTGCAGCAATTATTTGATTAATCAATTACCCAAAAAAACAATTTAAATGAAATAAATGATCATTTCAGTAATTTCTCCAGCAAAAAGCCCAAACATGTGATGCTGCTCTGTCATGTTTAATAGACAACTGAATAACTTTAGCATTTGAATTGGTGGCCAATTTAATCCAAACTATGTGAATCAACCATCTTTGGGAAAATTACATACATGTGGGGAATTACACTTGCAATTTTCTGTTATTTCTTTGACCTATTTCACAGAGAAAATAGCCTGCATATTAACTGATAACCATAATTTAGTTGCAGCTTTAGTGTAATAAGACAATCCAAAGCACAATAAACGTGTCAGCAAAGATAATTACATTGAATGCCAACTAACACATTACTAAATCTAAAAACATTCATTAATATTCACAATATTCTTAATGTCCTAGGAGCTGACCACATCTCAGAGAAGCGGAGGGAATGTGCTGCAGATGATGTATGAGAAACCGGAGAGGTGGGCCTACACTTTCCAGAGCTACGCCTGCATCAGCAGGGTGCGTGCTCAGATCAGGTCGGCCAATGGGAAGCTGCAAGAGGCGGAGAATCCCGTCCAGTTCTTCGAGCGGTCCATCTACAGCGACAGGTATCAGTGACGAAACTAAAGAATCTCTAAATCTAATTTTGAAAATAATTACATGTTTTTTTTTTTAATCAAATGGCCCATATTTAAGTATGAAAGTCATTTTGCACAGACTTAAAACTGGACGTAGTAAATCTATCTCTGTGAGTGCAGTAAATTTTTCTTGTTCAAGCTTCTTTAACATGAGAAACAGCACGTTAATTAATAGTTATCAAATGTCTGGTTACAGCCTTACCGTTGATGCTCCAGCATCCAACTATATCATTTTATTATTATTATTATTATGGGTGTGTGAGTTTGCTGTCTTCTGAGAGTAACTTTATGTCCCCATAGTTCATAAATGTACTGAATCATGCAATTTAATATGTAAGATGATCAGCAGCATTGTAAAGTACTGTATGCAGTTTGTACTGAATGGACTGGTAATGATCCATTTCTAATGTAAGTGTATTATTCATGTCCGTCCGTCTCCTGTATTCCTCGTGTCTCAGGTACATTTTTGCAGCCAACCTCTACGAAAGCGAGTGCCTGAATGAGACTGAATGGTCTGTGTATCAGGACTGGCACGCCTGGCTGCACAACCAGTTTGGCAAGCACATTGAGCTGGATGGAATAATCTACCTCAGAGCTTCACCAGAGGTACTGCACTGACAATATTCAGTTGCATTCAAACAGAGTGCTCTATTTTCACTATTGCCTTCCTGTGTAGAAATGTTTAGAGAGACTGCACCTGAGAGGGAGACAAGAAGAACAAGACATCCCTCTGGAGTATCTGGAAAAGCTCCACTTTAAGCATGAGAGCTGGCTGCAGCACAAGACCATGACGTGAGCAAAACACAAGCAGCAGAAACTATATACATTTTGGTGACAACAATTGATTAATCAATGTTATGTTAATGGAAAAGGTCTGCTTAATTTTTCATCACACCTTGTTAGTTTTCTAACTGATCTTGTGAACTCGTACTTGAGGTACTCGTATGAAGTCATATTACACAACAGCACCGGTAGCAATGCAGATATGTTCCCTTTTAAAAGTGAGAATTTCAGTGATTTCTGCTCAATTAATACATTTAGCAACTTCTTTTGCAAAGCTTGGTGCAGCGTAGACAATAGAGGATCACAGCAGAGCAGGGAGAGGGAGGGCTAGGCATAGCAGAGTAATGTCTCATGCTAGCTTCATTTGCATATTGTGGTTTTTAAAATCATTTGAAAATTATGCAGTTTCCTGTTTTTGACTTTTTAAATCAGTAAGTGTCTCTGGCCCACAGCATGGAGTTTGAATACCTCAGTGACGTTCCAGTCTTGACCATTGACGTGAATGAAGATTTCAAGGGGAATGACCTCAAGAGTGCTGACATGATTGAGAAAGTGAGTGACATTTAAACTCTACCTAAATATGTGAAATAAAACTTTTGAATTTGACTCCCGTGATCCAAATATTCCAACATGACTTTGTGCCAAAATGTATAGGGGTTGAACATC
Organism: Helostoma temminkii; assembly: GCA_900302695.1. Classification (NCBI taxonomy): domain Eukaryota; kingdom Metazoa; phylum Chordata; class Actinopteri; order Anabantiformes; family Helostomatidae; genus Helostoma; species Helostoma temminkii. The sequence goes on along the minus strand of OMLM01020543.1, from coordinate 99,184 downwards.
CTGTTGATCCTTTCTATACGATTAAATTGCCCATTTTAAAACCCATAAAGCGGTTTGTTTGTTTTGCTATATGACAACCAATAATCTGGATTACTTGTACTTACTGCAAGTATTTAGTGTGCTTATACACGCTAAACATATCATATTAAATATGAAATTTATTGCTGTATATAAAATATATATAAAGCTGGGTGGATTTATGTACAGCAGTAAATTAGATTTACAATCATAAACTGTAAATCTGCTACCAGCTTCAACATTTTAATGCTGGTTGCATCAGTAAAATAGTCTAATATGATATACATTTAAACAATGACAGTACTACAATGTTTTTTAGGATGCTAATGTTGTGAATTCTTACTGTGACGGAGATACTGTGGACTAAACCCAACACCTAATGTAAATTATTAAGTATTATTTGCTTAGACTGTAAATAGGAGAAAGAATTGCAAGAAACATACTTAACATGTAATGACATTGTTTTCTGGGCTGCAACTGAGTCAATATATTAAAAGAACACAGAATGAGGCATGAAGGTGCACTAGAGTTAAGAGAAATTGCATGATGAGGCTGTTGACTATTGAAATGTAGTCTTTGCTGACAATACAATACAAACTAGTAACAATTAAAATGTAGAACTTTTACCATATTCATACTTTTAAGTAAATCTCTTACATTTAATAGCTGCGGTTACAACCTCTTTTTGCCTTTTTGCACAAACTGACTTAAACCTTTAAACTCTCTATAACACCCTGTTTTAGACTTAATAATAATTCTGTTAATAATAAGAAGTTTCTCATGTGAGCTTTCTAATACTGACACACACACGTTCTTGTTTCACTGGTGGAACTGAGGCCTGATGAGGTGCTTATGTAGCAGTTTCATATTTGATGGTAAACAGGCAATTTTTGAGATTTTATATTATTCAAATGTCAGAAGCAAGAAATTGACTCGATGTTTTGCAAAAATTGCATAAAGCAACTTGTTTTTTTCAGTCGGAACTAAACAAAGAAAATCAAAGTTATGACTGTCGCCAATGTTGTAATACGCTGGTAATGCTAAAAGCTTACCTGTTGTTCTTTTTCAGGTGAAAGAGTTCTTGAGCACATTGTAGATCCATGGTGATGGAAAAATTGACAGAGCTCATAAGAAGAAAATGTGGATGGAGTATTACTCATAAAACAATGAAATGCCCCAACGGTGACACTTCTTTTTCTATACAGTGATTGAAATGATTTTGTCTGTAGCATTTTTAATAATTTTATTGCTGTTTACTTGCTGTGTGTTTTGTATTTATCATTGTTGGTGTGTGCATTGGTATTAACATGACAATAAAATTGAAATACTTGAAATAACTCGTTTTCTATTGTACTCCAGTGAGGAAAATAAAAACTCACAAATTTATATTAATTTTTTTATTTTTAGTTTCAGCTTGAATACTGTTTTGCACTTCAATGTCATACAGTAATATCTCATCCCTTACATGTGCTTACAGTCTGTAAAACCCCCCAGGTGGTGTCGCCAGTTCCCATATCAGCACTCCACTCAACTATTTTTGACTGAAGAGCTTGCCTTTACCAGTTAGCTCCAATAGGATTTGAGTAAAGCTACCTGAAATAGAGGCTTTAACTTAAACTTTAATGCCTTATAATTACACAGATGAACTGGGAATGCAGAGCAAGCTGAAACATCCAGACCTTTTGGTGATGAGTTTAGGTGTAAATTCAGACAAACCAGTTACAAGTGCAAATAATGATTTAGTTGTGTGTCACAAAGCTCCTAATATGCTCATGCCCTGCAAGCATTCATTGTTAAGTGGATGAATGTGCAGTTAACAACATTCAATAATACGAAATATCCAGTGTGGAATTAACACAGGGCCTAAACGCAAACGTCTTGTATTTGTTTGTTTGGCATTATTTTATTTTGATTTTATAGCTTTTATTGTTTCATTCTGAAAGGAAGAAAGTGATAGACTGTTTGTCAAGTTTAAGTGCTTGGTGCTCCACCTAACTTTCTGACCTCCACACCCCCCAGTGGCGTCACTCAGGAGGAGGGATGGCACTTTAAATATGGAAAAAGACACGCTGCGCTTAGGGAGTCTCTCCACACGCTTCCAGCGAGAAACTAAGCCTTTCTCCAAGATGTTACCTAGGCACGATATGACGAGGTACAACACGATATGAGGATTGCGTGTTACATGTTAAACTTGATTGGTAGAGTCGAAGAAATCATTCTAGCGAGATAGCCGAAGCTGCCCGAGTTCGAACTCTTTATCCACTTCAAAACAAAAGCGTGACTGCTAGAGTAGGTAAAGATTTCCAAACACCGACTACAAGAGCAACTTGAACTGAGCGCACTAACAGCTGGACGCCAGAGTGATCATCTTTAAAAGCGAAGACTGACACCATGAGTTCTGAAAAGAGCAAGTAAGTGTTTGGTCCCTTATTCTGGTAAACTCATGTAGTTAAACTGGTTGTGGGGTTTAAGCTGCACGCTGCAGCTTGTAGTCCATACGTGAGTGCAGTCTCCTGGCCAGGTGAGGAAAATCTGAATTTCATAACAAGGGAATGTCATTTAACTGACGTGCAATCAGACATATTCAGCGTTACTTAGTTTTCTGTGTGTAAATCGCTGGCTCACCTGGGTTTATTTGGCCACTGGTGCCAAAGCTTAACTAAAAGTCTTCGTAGACTACATATTAGGCTGTTAATCATATTTATTTATTATATTTCAAAATGTTTCCATTCATGTGAGTTACACCTTGGTCTGACACGCCACGGTCGCTACACTGATGTTGCTACTGCTGCTGGTAATCTATTTTCCAAGAACCTGTCACAATCAATTAAAGCGACGCGGGCCAAGTGGTGGAGATCTTGTCCCCGGTGCAACTTTATGAATAAGGCTGTGCGTATGCCTCGCGTCATGTGGTCTACGAGCCGACTACCTCATGCAACAGTGCACGTTAAAGCACAGAAGCGTGGAGCAGTGTGCGTCTACGTTGCGCAATGACGCGAATGGAAGAACTGTCACAAATCAGACTTTGCGTCTGGTGTTAAACACGGAAATCCGATTCTGCATGTCGCCTGATGATTCTCATCTGCAGCCAATGTGAGACAGTCACAGATATTTAAGATTTAGCAATGTCATCTCGTACTCCTCACAATATTAAGGGGGAGCACAGTGGCTCGGGTTTTGCCAACATCATCCCAAGTAGCAAACACGCTCCTTTATAATAACACCAACTGTTGACGCGATGATTCCTCATTCAGTTCTGACCAGTCGCTTTAATGACTCTTCCTCTTGGTGTTAACTGGAAACATGAATACTCTTTTGTGTACTCTTTTGAGGAAATTCCCAGTGTTGAGGTTTACCTTCCAGACAGGCAGTTATTTACATTTCATTGACTGCCACTAGCCTCTGTAACCCACAAATTCTTTTCAGCAGATAACACCAAACACTAACTGGGTCCAGTAATCTCAATGTGGCTTTTTCTACTCTATGTGTTCTACATCAATGTAAAATGTTTTCATTTTGGACGTGTTTGGACAAAAACAAGCCATTTAAAGATGTCACTTTGAAAAATACATAATCATATTGCACTTGCAAGATTGCAGATTTTCTTGGCTAAGAAATTGTTTCTTCTATATTGATTATCATCTCTTTTCCTGCATCTCCGGTTTTGCAGTATGGCAAAAATAAGCATGCATGTGAGAGCCACTAGTTCCGTGTTAGTCCTTGATTATTGTATTGTGAAGAATCATATCTTTTCCTATAAACCTTATCAGACATCAAGTAAATATGATTTGTTGATGCATGTTTGCGTTAAATGATATTTTGGCCATTGATGCCAGCCAGCTGGTACAGATTCACACTATCAGACCTTTTAAATAGCAGCTTCGCAATTAGAAAATTGCATTCTGATTAATGCCTATTTATTTTAAAACAATTAATTATTCTGCTGGATATTTTACACAAAAATATGAATACAAAAATGTATAATTTATTTAGAAATTAGTTTTTTGCTGCTTAAAATGACTAATTACTGACCCATAACATGATTTTTGTTTGCAGTATCACTCTCTTTCTCAAGGCTTAAAAGGTGACTATATCCTAAATCCTGGGTTACACAGAGTGGTTTGAGAAGTTTCTAAGGAGGCATTAATATTTCCATTATCTCATCTCAAGCTGACCGCTGCCTCTGTTCCTTTTTTGTCAGAGATGACCACTTTTTGAGCCTTCGAAGCTTGAGTATTTGGTAAGATCAGTTTTGCGTGGAGTATCACATTAAAGCTCACACATCATCATTGCTGCCTGTTGCACCTGGTTGGTGAGATTGGCTGTGTCATTCTGTACATTCTGTAAAGAGATGGGGATGATCCCTGATCCCAAGCAGCTGATCCTGGCTCCTCTACGCACCACCAGGTTTATCCTGCCTCATGAGGTAACCAAGAACCAAAGCAAAATGCAGTTCACCAGCAAGAGATGGATGCAGCTGGTTGTGCCGACACTCACTCAACTTTATTTTTTTATTTCAAGATCTTTCTTTAATCAGGCATGTTGTGCTATATTTCACTTCCCATACCAGTCTAACTCTTTTTGATTTAGCATTCAAAAAAGGGAATGCTGAACTCTGTGTCCCACCTGTGCTATGATTCTCATAAGTGCTCTACCTGTCCGAGGGCTCAGTATGAAGTGATTAACATGTGGACTTCTTATAGCCAGCATTAAACCTGCAACTTGAGCTTCCTTACCTCTCCCCTCTCCTGCGTGGTCACTGTTTTTTTCAAAAGTCCTCTCATTGCATCGCATGACCTGGCTGCATGTGCACACACACACACACGCACACCACCACTGACATTTATTAATACCTATTCAGAGGTGAATGAATGAAAGTAGTTCCTCATGTTTATTTAAAAACTTTTGAATGTGTCTCTTTGTTCATTGACGTTATTCTCAATGGTACACAAAGCAAACCATGCGACAAAAGCAGTTCTGTGACCGTAAAGGTATTTTCTGTACTCTCTGTTCCGGAGAGAAAGAAAATACAGTACAAACAGAACAGAACATGCATAGAAACCTGGAGCTTAATGATAGCATTGACCCTCTCCACATGGCACAGTGTGGGAACTTGACCTATCTTTTCTGTAAGCAATAATGGGAACAAAAGGAGGGAACAGAAGCTTATCGCTGAATTAGTATTGCTTGTGGCGCTGGGCCCAGCTACTCCTCATCACTTATTTGATCTCATACATCAGTTATCAGTGTTATACCTCTATCTCTCAAGGCCAGATCCACTGAAGCAATTCAGATAAGCTTGCAACTGGAAGAACAAGATGTATCCTTCCCTAATTTTTACTTTATCATTCTCCGTTAAAGATTATTTGGTGGCAAATGCAAACTCTGATAAGTTTGACAGCCTTGATATTAATTCAAAATGAAACATTTATCTAACTGGTGTTCAACAACAACAGTATAAAGTAGCTGGTTAGATTAACTCTTAATTAATGTGTTGATTTGGTCGGGACATGCTTATATAGTCTCTGAAGACTTCAGACACAGTTATGTTAGTCTGTGACTTTACCTTATGTTTTTTTTCCATGATGAAGCCTTACCAAAAATTATAATTAAAGTTTTTTATCTAGAAGTAGATATGTATATTCCTTCCTTCATATCTGCCATTGATAGATGTTCTCCTAAGATTGCTGATTCCAGTATCCAATAAGAATTCTTAAAATGCAGATTCATCTCACTGTGATTAAAAAATATTATTTATACATGCACTAACTGAGGAAAATTTTTTTCAGTTTATTTATTCCGTGTGCTGCAATGTAGGTGGATTGGAAGGTAACATTTTAGTGTGGGTGATTGCCATAGCATCAGAAATGCTAATGCACTTAAAAGTTTGCCAGGGGAAACAGATTTCAAAGACTTGTTATGAATTATTTCCATTATGATATTAAATCTGCATCTTTTCTCCCATTCATGCAAATTGAAGCCCATCTATAAAATTCTATCACTGTAACAGGTATTTCATGTTTTTGTGACTCAACTAAAGGTTGGTCCAAAATAAGACTGCATCATTAGGTGGCAATAACGTAGGTTGATGAATAGTAGTCATTATTGGGATTGTATCAATGAAACCCTGTAATTAACTCTATTGGACATAAAAGTGGGATTAGAATAAAAACATGGCATCTGCTCTTAATCTTAGGGTTGACTGTGAATCATGAAATCACACTTTAATGGACCAGGGAATCTGCATTCTGACCAAGCTTCCTTGTGGCTTTTTGAAGCCTTACTCTACTGTTTGTCATGATTTTATACATTTTCACGTTGGTTCCACTCATGTCTTTATATTGCTCTCACTATATACTTTACACTGATTTGTTTTAATTTGACGATTTAGTTAGTATTTGGTCACTGTATAATTTTAAATGTATCGTGTCACAAATTGTGGGAGATGCTACTAGCACTGATGGTGAAAAAAGAGACTGAATAAAATTAGAGAAGAATGGTATTTGGTTGATCCAAATTTAATATCCATATTTAATCATTTTTCCTTTTGCCTTGTAGAATGGAGGATGAAGCGGTGCTGGACAGAGGAGCATCCTTTGTCAAACATGTCTGTGAAGAGGAAGTAGAAGGTAAGATAGGTGTTGAATACTGGAGAATTATGTAGCTGATAGAAGCATTAAACTATATATACATTACCCCACATATACTCTCATTAATTCACAAAGGTGAAAACTAGTTTCCCCACAAGTATCAACACAAAATGAATATATGCTGTACTAGATTAATAACATACACTTAAACTTGGTCTTTCATTCAAGCCCTGAAGCCTAGAGTGGACCGATACCCATATTGTGTTTCTGTGTATTATTGGCTGCCAATGAGTTGCAGGTGATTTGGCATCTTTGCGACACAGGCATCTGTGTCACCTATGTCACATACACATACAGTCACTGAGCATAACATTTTTGTACAGGAAGATGTTTCTTTTGTGTTGTAATCCTCTTCAGTGCTAAACCCACTAAAGAATTCATCATGAAGACGCCCACATGGATTTACAGAGACATTCACATATTTCACAAACCAACACTTAAGGGTTCACACAAAGAAACAATGCCAAATATTTTGGTATTATGTATGAGTGGTTCGTGTGTGTTCAGTAGCAGTACAAGACCATTTTGTTACCCTGACATTAGTGTGTACCTCAGGTGTACTTTATCTTCAACAGGGAAGCAAGACTGACCACAGTGATGTGAAAGATGTCATTAAAACCCACAAGTTATTTTGTTATGGAACACATTGTTGAATGGAAAAATACATGGGTGCTTCAGTTTGTCAGTCAGTGCCCCTATCTGATAGTTGTCTTTCTCCCCGTCTATGTCCTAATGACTTCCTGGAGACATTAAGTTATTTCCTGTAAGAGTTGGTGTGAAGGAAGTAGTTGGTATTTATTTAGTTTCACCGTGTGTCTTATGACTGCATAGTGTATCTCTTCCTGATTGGGGGAAAAAGCAACAAAACACCAATTGTCACTGGGCCATTTCAACTTCAGCAAGACAAAGGAAAAAAAAACACAAGTCAAAGTAGTCTTCTGATGAGAAAAAAATGTTTTATTGCAACACACATGATCAACCAGTCACCTATTGTTTTTGTTTTGCTCATATGCTCATATGGATTACCACAGTCCAGGGTTAATGTGAATTCCTTTTAAGTCCAAGTATAATCTGACCTGCTTTCCCTATATTGTTGTGGCAGGTCACCACACTGTGTACATTGGCGTGCATGTTCCCAAGAGTTACCAACGGAGGAGACGCCACAGACGCAAGTCTAGCCACAAAGAGAAGCGGGAACGAGCTGAACAGAACGCAGAAGGATACAAATCCGAAGGGGAGAACGCAGATGAATCCACTGCAAACATCCTGAAACCTCTCAGTGAGTTCTGATGAAACTAACTGTTCACTAAAAGCATGCTGTGTGCAGAGCACAGTTTATGGGAAGGTCATTATTAATGCATAAATATCTCTTGAGATGTTGATTAAGTCAGTTGGGTTGGGTGAAGTCCAGCAGCACTTTGCAAATCACAGCCTACAGGATATCAGTGCTTCTGTAGTTAAGGAGGTAGTCACTGAAATAGAACAGGGAGGGTTAGATAGCGGCAGCCAAGGAAGCAAAAAAAAAAAGGAACAAGACAAAAAAACTCTTTGTCGAAACATACACTCAACAGAATTAAATGGAGTAAGTGAATGGGAAAATGCTGAATTCTAATCCGAAAATGACATTGGACTGGCTTAAAGTGTGTCAAGTGAATACAAAGACGGGGTATTACTTGGCACTTCGACGATTAACATAGTAAACAGTTCTCATTGGGAAAAGTATTCTCAGAAGGTAAAAACTACACAAATGGAAAGAAGGACGCAGTTGAGCAGAAGGAGCAGGAAAAAAAAAATGTCACAAAAGGTTGAGGTGGGACACATTTAAATATTACAGGAAATCTTCAGAAGTTGAACTAGTAAAGCAGGTTTTACCGGCAACACTAAGTACATGTTGGACCACAAAGTGGCTAGAGGGACAAAATACCCATTAAGATTGCTCTGTGTCTCAAGAGTTTTCTTCCTGCTATAGGAAAGCTAACCACATGTCCTTCTTTCTAAAGAAGCTCAATAAAGTTCTATGGATATAAGAACCTTTAATCCCAATATGGGTTTATAGATCTGGAGGAAGACTTTATATATCGGTAACTTATACTTTATGCCTCCTGAATCTGTAAGAACAGGCATTTTTAACATGGCAGCGCACAGGCAACGTGATGATTTTAACGTTAGTTTACAGTAAATGAGCCATTTAACCGTGTGAAGATCTCTATGGTTTATCTCTTAAGTCCTGATGAAGGCTCTGTACCACTGTTGGTGAAAGGGGAGCATCAAGCTATTCAGTTTGTTTAAAAGCTATTTTCAAGGCATATAATTATGACACTAGTGTAATTCACCTTAAAATGGCATAGTTTGGAAATTGGTACAATGAGAGTGTATTTATGCACTACTTTACTGCTAGTGTAGGTATCCATTAAAGTATGACTGTGGGTTGGGAATGGGAAAGTGCAGGAAAAAAAGTCTGGGATTTGCCTCCCAACACACCAGGGCATGTATGAACAGTTACAGAGTCACCATATTTGGAGGCTGCTGTGATCAAGAGAAAGATAACTGAAAATTAAGACTCATACAATATTAATGACTGCTCATTCCAGTCATATTTGAAACAGAATATCAGAAGTTCAAATGAGGCTTGAAGCAAATATTTAGTGAAAGCTGCACTGAAATATGATTAATGGACAAAAGGTTGTCTGAAATCCACAGCCAGTGGCCATGTGAACATACATTCATAAACATGGTTATGTAGGTCTGATTTCACGACAGAAGGTCTATATAGATGCCTTGTAGCTTATACATTTTGGTTATTTGGCTCCGTAATAATGGGATGGGAAGCAATTGTTGAGGATGTCTGTAAAACAAAATAAATGTGACAATGTAAGTAAAGCATGGTGGAAATTAATAGGAAGACATTTACATATATATATTTATTTTTTTTGGTCATGCCAATATCACATCAACATGTCACTTTACATTCAATACAGCAGACAAGCAATCGAGTAACACCCTAATGCTGCTAGCTCCTCAGATGCTGTAATCCTCCTTTGTTGCACCTCATGATCAGGTGTAAGCCCAAGGTGCTATGATATGATAAGAGTTTTGGCCACATTAATCTCTGCCTGGATGCCTGGATCTGATTACTGCATGAGTCATGCAAAGTTTGGTTACAGGGCCACGGTGTGTAGGCACACACCTATGTGAATGGAAAACTGGATTGTAACAAGTCTTTCTCAAGAAGTACAGTTTTCCACTAGTTACACTAGTTATTTGACAAGTAATTTAGAAAAACACAGACATGTTTAAACAGTGATTAGATTAAGTCTTTGATTTTGATAAGAACTTTTCACGGTTCAAATAAGCTCCCAGTGCCCTAAAGCTACTGCTGTGGCAGTGAAAACTGTGTGTTTTGTCTGCGGCACTTAAGACAAACTCAAGACACAGTCTGTTTCTCAAAGACCTTTCAAAGTCTTTGTGGACGCAAACATGACAACATTAGTGTAGAGTCAACCAGTGTTGCTGATTGTTCATCCATAGAGTTGATAACATACTCTGAGTCATCCAGTGCTAGGACTGAAGTGGAACCAGTCTAAACAAAGAAAACTGTTTTGTACTGAACTGCTTGACCTCCCTAACAAACATACACACAAACTCCTACTCCTTTCTCATCCACTGTATCTCTGTAGAAGATCTGACTTGTAAACAGTCTTGTAGGGAGGACAGATGCTACTGCATGATGAAGCCAGGCGCTACTGGGATAACATTTTTCTTATGTTGAGCAGTCGACCACTTCAGGGACTCCTACAGTGATATTTTTTTTGTGTGTTTAATTTTTGTCCTGTTGCCTCTTCCTAGCGTACCTTGTGCTCCTCTACTGGCCCTGTTAACTTATCTGCTTCCACCATTAGCTCAGTATAAATAATTGAAGTGCATTATGGGATCTGGATTTGCACGTGTCACTAGGTTTGCAATTATGTTTAGAGATCTAAAAAAGCAGTATGTGTGAAAGTGTGAAAGTTGTTGGAAGGGCGTGCACTATTAAAGCATACAAACCTACATACTGCATAAGATAATTGAGATTTGATGTGTGTATTATTAAGACTGATGGGAGACAAAGATAACTCGGCTCAAAACACACACTTGACAGCGCACACAGAGCCCTCCACTGGTTAGATTTTCTGCTGTTTTGTCTCCCATCTAAATCCCCATAATCCAGTTCACTTAAAAGTTGTGTGTAACCACAACAAATACCTGGTTTTCATTGATGAGACCAGTTTAAGACCTAAGAGGTAAAAGGTGCTGTGTACACCATGTGGCGTTAATAAATGTCACTTTAAAGGCAGGCTCTGCATTTTTGCCAGCCGCAGAGTGAATGGCAGAAAGACCCTGTGGTCATAAAGAATCATGAATGCTCTCTTGTGGTTTTGTGTGTGCACCACTAATGCCTAAAATGGACTGACACTCACCTGTTATATATCCTAAAGCTGTTTCCAAGTCATGATCTTGACCTTCATGTAGCTTAACTGTTAGATTTTCTCGCCACAGTACAACAGTTCCAACTGTACTAGTTTAAAAACAACTATCCTAAATTAAGCTCATGTGAGCTGTGCCAGAACCAAAAGGTTACAGGTGCTGCTGAGGTATCAAGAGAAAGCTGCATAAGTAGCCTCTTGGGTCTTACCACTTAAGCTCCACTTTTGCATCACATCACAGTTGCACAACATTCCTAGAAGTGTTAACAGGAACAAGTATTTTTTTAACAATGGACAACCTATATACAAGATGTGAAACAGTGGGGCCCTCTTTAATGTTGTTGCAAGAGTTCCTGGCAAACACGGATAGTGCTGAGGTTGTAGTTACCTCTTTATAAGAAAATAACAAGTAACTGTGAATGTGTATTTAGTTTAAGTGACCAATATTAACAGTTTGTTACACCTTTGCTGCACCTATATCAGAAGGAAGTATGAAGTAGTTCTTCCTCACGAGGATGTTAAGTTCTTCTCTGCAGAATGGATGAGTGTTGTATGTAACAATTGTGCAATGAATGAGTTCACTTTGAATAACCCTGATGTTTACAAGGTAAACATGAGAAATGTATCAGAGCTATTGGCAAATAATAGTTTGAAAAGATGATGACTGGTACATAAAATCTGCAACTGCATGGTCTATGTCTAGTCATAGGTTAATTCATGCAACACCAACTTGAAATTTGCACCACAGTGACCTACAGCATATACGCAAAATATGAGCAACTCAATAATTGTACAATTTGATTTAACACCGTCAGCTTTAAATAAATTACTGAGATTGCTGTCATGTTTGCCAACAACTCAAATAGTAATCAAATAGTCAGTCAGGATTGATTGGTTGGCCCTTAACTTGGGTCTTTCTGCCTACAGTTTCTCCAGCGGAGAGGATCAGGTTTATCCTTGGAGAGGAGGATGATGGCCCTCCACCTCCTCAACTCTTCACCGAGCTGGATGAGCTGCTGGCAGTGGACGGGCAGGAGATGGAGTGGAAGGAGACAGCCAGGTGAGCCCCTGAAACATATATCCTTTAAGCCAATGATTTAGTCTGGCCGTGCCCCTCTTTTACATTAAGCACAAATGGCTGTGTGGTCAACAATTTCCTGCTTTACAATCTTGGTGCAGTCAGCAAAACAGTCACTTACGAATAATCATGAATTCTATGCGTAGGGAAGTACGTAGTACTTCGTGAACTCTTAGTCTACTCTTATCTGATCAAGATTTATAGTACCTACTTTGTGAGACCAGGAAAAGGCAGGAACTCCCACATGGTCAGAACAAGACTTAATGCGAGCCCCTGGAGCAGTTCCATTGTGTCCAGTGTGGCTTTTACATACAGTAGCTTTATATGTGACATTTTTATCTTCTCTTTTTTTCACTGTGATAGAAGTATCTGTTATCAAATTCGATTTTCTCAGTGAAAGCTAACAAGTAAGGCAAAGGCTTAGTTGAATTAAAGCATTTACGTTAAGCTTAAAATAATATAATAAATGAATGCTGATTAAAAAGACATCAAAATGAGTTGTCTCTGCTAATTAAAGTTTCTAATGTATGTATGTTATAAGAAGTCTCAGGTTAATGCTTGAGGTATATTTTCTGACTGATGTAAGTATTGCATAAATACATTTATTATAAGCATTTGTCCTTTTTTGGGAGAGCTGGGTTTATAAAAAGCTGAGACAAATAAACTTTGAGGTCAACAATGTGTCCATTGCCAGGCTGCTTTCCCAGTAAGATGGCTGGTCACGGGCGCCTGGACCGTAGCCACAGGGATACTCTATCCCCAGAGGAAACCCCATCCTCAGGCCTCAGGAGAATGGCTCTTTGTAGTGGCAACATGTGAGGCATTATTGTTAAAGAGGGAAAAAAAGAATCCTTGTCTGTCAAAGCAATGCTGTGTTAGTTTTGTTTGTCAGATTGAGCCATGTGTGGTCTGAATGTTACAGAGTAATGCTCAATCATGACATGCTTTTTTTTTTAAGTGTAGTAATTTATTTTTTATTTCTATGCTGAATCCCCCATTCTTGCTTTGTGAATTGTGTCCATTTCAAAACACAGTGATGTTACGAGAACCCATTTTGCTGCTTTTGTTAATAGATCATTGACTTGTAAAGCCACTTCTATGTATCTTCTGCCTGTGACCCAAAAGTGCATGAGAGAGGAGTCCGGTGCTACAAAGCCATCTCAATGTTCCTGCTGATTCTGTTTTGTCATTGTGCTCTGTTCAGATGGATCAAGTTTGAGGAGAAGGTGGAGAAGGGCGGCGAGCGCTGGAGTAAGCCCCATGTGGCCACGCTGTCCTTACACAGCTTGATGGAACTCAAAACGTGCATTGAGAAGGGCACGATCATGCTGGATCTGGAGGCCTCCACGCTGCCACAGGTTGTCGGTAAGTGGGGTTGTCTATACAAAAAATACGCTCTCTACGCTTTTGAAAAACCTAAAGATGACTCTATCTTCATCTTCAATCTTTCCCACTAACAGAGGTTATCACTGACAACCAGATTGAGACTGGTCAGTTGAAGGCAGACCTGAAGGAGAAGGTCATGTACACGCTGCTACGGAAACATCGCCACCAGACCAAGAAGTCCAACTTGCGCTCTCTTGCAGATATTGGCAAGAGTGTTTCCAGTGCAAGTTGGCTGTTTTCTAACCAGGAGAATGGTATTGTTTTGTCCTAAACCCAACTCTTCCACTTGTATTCTTTGTCTTCTGATTTCTTTTATTTTATTTCAACCATAACGCTCACTACTGGTGTATTCAAATTGAAGCCTTTACCTTGTTTACTTTTCTCCACTTTTCTTTCCAAACCTGTTTTCTTTCTTTTTTCTCCTCTTCGGGTCTATGCTACCTCTGACTTCCTGCTAATGGGATGTTATAGCACGCAATCCCCTCGAGCACCCTGTGCCTTGTTTAACTCCACAAGAATCAGAGGAACCATGTGAGGTCACGAGGAGCTCCAGCATGGGATACCTCTGTAAGTGAGGTCACAGTACTCCTGCTTAAAGCAGCATAGTTGGCAGATATGCTCATGTAAAAGTAGCACACATGGAAATTCACGAATACACATGGAGAAAAACATTTGAAAATGGTTAAGTCCATTGCATTAAAAAAAACCTGGGTGTATGTTTATTCGGGGATTCAAAGTGTCAAGTAAGTGTAGAAACACTAAGTTATAATGGCTTCACTCTTAACGTTAACTAAATATTTATTTTGAAACGGCAAATGTTACAGACTCTGTTCTCTAACAGTGCCAGTAACAATGGCTGAGTAAATGGATCGTATCAAAGTGAGTTGTGAAGTTTATATTCATTTGCCAATAGCTGCTTAAGCCTGTTTCTGCTGACGCATATAAGCAGCGGGCCTAAGACGGCCATGAATCCCAGCTCGTTTCTCTGTGGAGAGTCTGAATGAATGACCATCTGTCATTAGTCCTAAAGCTTAAGCCTTGCCACATTTAGAAGGTCCTGATGTTTCTGGCTCTCTTTATATATTTTCCCTGTGCCTTTTTTTCTGACACTCATCTTCCCTCTCTGCCAAAAATGTCTTAATTGAAGCTCTGTCGTTCTGACAAATGGTATCTGACTTTTCTGCAGGTAGCCCAACTACTACCCATCGAAACCTCACCTCCAACAGCCTGAGTGACTTCTCTGACAAACCAGAAAAGGATCAGGTGATCTTTTTCTGTCTTTCTGTATTATTGCTTTGAAATTATACTCTATTGCGCAACTTCTCTGGTCTTTGGACACAAAGCAGCATTATGAAGAGTCATGTGTTGGGTTGTGTGTATGCATGAGGTTGTGAGACTCACCTACTGAAAGATAAAAGACCTGGCACTCTGTCAGCTATGTGCAACAAAAGCTCACTGTCCTTTCTTTGTCGTGTGAGTTTCTATCATCTACACATGCAGTTTCTCTCACTGTCATTACTCATGGTGATAGATGCATGTCACATATAGAATCACCATGCCATGTACACATACACTGCACAGAAATGGAAGACCACAGATCATAGCAGTTAAATTGTAACAACTGGAATTACGCTCCAGCAACTGTTAATGGTCATGTATTTGTCAAAATGGATTGGCCTTTGATAGAACATCAAGGCCTTAGTTAATCATCTCCCTGCAAATTAGTTTTGTTTTTTTTTTTTTCTTTCATCCACTTCTTGTGTGTCTGCTAAATCCAAAATGCCCGGAGTGTATTCAGCCTGTCAGTTTAGTGTAAGGCTGTTGATTGACTTTGGATTTCCTTCACTGTAGTAAAGTTTGTTGATTTGATTGTAGCATGATATCAAACTGCTGCCGAGTGCATAATTCTAGGAAAAGGGAGGGAACTACTTGTTCTTACATGTTTATTGAGACAGTAAAAACAAAGTGTTAGTCTCTGCATTGGTACAGCTACATTTGAATCAAATTTTAGCTACCACATTTATTTAAAATGTCACAATTGCTCATGCTGCATGTTGCAGAGAAGGCGAGTAAGAGTTTGTGTGTGCCTGCCCTGCTTTTTATAAGTGCATCTTGTAACAGATGAGTTGCATTCATTGTTGCAATTATGCCTGACATTTCCAGTGACTGAGATCAACTTATTTTATTTTTTTTCCCTGCTCTTTGTATCTGGACAGCTGAAGAACAAGTTTATGAAAAAATTGCCCCGTGATGCAGAGGCATCAAATGTACTGGTTGGAGAAGTAGATTTCCTGGAAACTCCCTTTGTGGCATTCGTTCGTTTGCAACAAGCTGTCATGCTTGGGGCTCTCACAGAGGTCCCTGTGCCTACAAGGTATGACACACACCCACTGTTTCATTAACTGAAAAATAGCTGTTCTCAGTAAGGTTAAAATTGCAGGTTTTACTGACGTCTTTACCTACAGTACAAAAAACAATCAGATTCTAATCCCTAACATCTAATTTTCTTCATGTTACTTAGATTTCTCTTTGTATTGCTGGGCCCCAAAGGTAAAGCAAAGTCCTATCATGAGATTGGAAGAGCCATTGCCACACTGATGTCAGATGAGGTATGTTATTACTATGCTAAATTGGATAAAAGTCAGATTACTTTGTCTTTTCAGTTTTCACTGAACCCCATTATTATTTATTGCGTGTACTTGTTATCCTAACATAAAATAAAAGGTGCTACTTGGACAAGAAGTTTATATTTTACAAGTTTATATTGTCTGTGGGGTTTTGTATTGAGCTGTATATAGGACTGGCAGAACACTTAATTGATTCTGAGTCCTCTGATGCAACAAAGCACATCCTCTTTGAGCTGTGGTTGGACTAATTAAGCCTGGATAGAAATGAGTTGTTAGCCTATCAATTAAGACAGTACAGTGAATGTTTGTTGTAATATTTCTGTCTGGATTGCCAGCACATGGCAACATAGCCAGCCCTGGTCACATAAGCTGGTTAGCATAACCAAAAGCTTACTAGATGCTGCATAATTCTCTCCATTTTCTCATTCTATCTTCATTTATCTCAGTCTTACTAAAGTCCTCTTGCACTCATTTACTAAGTCCAGCAGTAGTTTCCTCTTGCCAAATCTCAGCTTTGAAGATATTGCTGTATTAATCACCACAGCAGTTGGTCTGTCCCAGGCTGTTGTTAGTGACCAACTTATAGCTTATTGTTAGGCTGTGTGCTAAAGGTGCGGAAGACAAATTTGTTTTGCCCTAAGCATAATATGTTAAATCCATTAAGGAATGTGATACATGTTTCTAAAATTTCTTTTGACATCATCCAGTATTTTCGGCATGGTATGCTTTCTGTCCCTGGTTTGTGTCTTCACTTTTCCTGACTTAACCTCCCCGAGCTGCCAGGAATGTTAACAGTCAGTACTTAACACTGACAGCACCTGGCCTTCAAATTCCCACAGGCCCAAACTCTTCCCAGTGTATCTCAAATGTCAACATGGGAGAATAGGAAGTGTTTTTCCAGGATTTCCTCAAGTTAAACTTTACCCTCTCAGCACTCTTGTGACAGTTGTGTCACAGACTTATCAGATGTTTGTTTTTGAGTCATCATCTCTAAGCTTCACAGTAGTACTCTACCAGCCTGTTCCAGGGGACCTGGTATGCAGTACATGTTGATAATGACTCATTATTTGAGTACATTGTCAGATGTCAGGTTTTAAAAAATGTTGAGTTTTGTCACTATTATACTGGTGAGTTTATCATGATTTGCATGTCAATGACTTGCAGGACTTTGTGTCCTGCAATCAAAAGTGAGTAGGCAGTGTTCTCCAGTGAGTCACTGTAGCAGTGGATAAATAATTTATGTACATGTTATATTATTGATTGCACATAGACTGGTTATGTTTGTTTGTTGGCAGGTTTTCCATGATATTGCCTACAAAGCAAAGGACAGACAGGACCTGCTGGCTGGTATCGAGGAGTTTCTGGATGAGGTCATTGTCCTGCCTCCTGGCGAGTGGGACCCTGACATCAGGATAGAGCCACCCAAGTCTCTGCCATCCTCAGACAAGAGGTTCGCACTAATCCACACGGGATAATCCAAATGAATGAAGTCACTGCACATAAATCTATTACAAATGTATCTGGAGTGTCACTTGTAAAAACATAAAGTGCATGAAAAATGTTCAGTGCAGCCAAGTGCAAAACTACTGGTTAGCACATAAATGAAATCCTAAGCACTTGCAACTTTAACACAAGTGGTGAATAGTCATAAAATTACTGAAGACTGCAATTTTGGCGACATGTGCTAAATATCAGAGCAAATAAGCCTGTAGCAACAAAAATATCGGTTTATTATATTGAGTATGAGTGTGTTTTGTTTTGATTATAAATTCCAGTTGTCAGCCACAAGATTTATTCTCATCTCACCTCATCTCCTTTTATTCTTGCTAAATCAAAGTCTTGCAGAAGTGTAAGGTCAGAAAAAACTGAATGTAAAATGTTGAAGTTACATTACAAACTATACAATAAGAATAGTTTCTGTACTATATTCTGGATCCACTGTGTCTTCTACATTTATCACTAAACACAGGACAATATTCAATTTCCCTAGTTCACTGTTCTTGGTCTGTGATGCATGTGTAGTGTAATTGTAAATGGCTCTTGTCCTGAGTAGACAATTGGTTTGTGCCTTTATTTCTCATCTATATAAAAACAGTAGATGTAATAGTCTTTGTGGCATACAGTATATACTATAAAATACATATGCTTACTGTTTTTTGTTGAGAACATTTTATTGACAGATTTCATATTATTTTTTCTACATGCACAAATTGATTGGTAGATATTGGTAGATAGATTATGTACTGTAACTATGTTAATTTTCTCTATGAAGGAAGAACATGTACGCTGGAGGAGAGGCACCTCAGATGAATGGTGACACTCCTTGTGATATGGGCCATGGAGGGGGAGGAGGACACGAGGTTGGAGAGGAACTTCAGCGCACAAGAAAGTAATTAGCATTTCATTTTAAAGTCAAATTATTGGAAAATAATTATGTGGTAAATGTAAAGAAATCGGAAATCCTAATTTAAAACATTGTACTCTCTGTTTAGTGATGATCCAATGATTTCCAGTTACTTTTCAAGTTTCCAAAGAGGAAATGAAAGCATTTCTTTATTGTGCAACTTTTTGTTTTCATTTATCCAGAACATGTTTCTTTCTTTGGAAACTTTGCTAGATATGTTTACAAAAATCTTTCATGATACCACCGACATCTTACGACATAATTGCCCTTACTAAGTTGAATGGTTCTGTCTTTAAGGTTTTGTGGAGGGCTTATCTTGGATATCAAAAGGAAGCTGCCATTTTTTGCCAGTGATTTCTGTGATGCATTACATATTCAGTCTCTGTCAGCCATTTTGTTCATCTATCTGGGCACAGTAACCAATGCAATCACATTTGGAGGCTTACTTGGAGATGCTACAGACAACATGCAGGTAAACATCTCTTTTATTATTATGATACATGATGTTATTGAAGAGTGCTCTTTGTTTCTATGAAGATATTGTGTCATTTTAGTGGGGAAAACATCACAGGGTTATATATAACCGACAGCCGTATGAGCAACAACATACTCAAATGTTATTGTGAGGGCAAACAAGCAGGAGTACTTGCAGAGAGGGAGGAGTACTTCAACCATCAAAATGTTCTTGCCTCAATGCATATTTACTTGTTTGCTACTTACAAATACAACAAATCTACTCCTATATTAAGTTACTGTAAATCTCAAAATGGACATGGAGCACAACTTATAATACAGCAACTAACAATTGATCAAAAAAGATATAACATAACCACCGCTCTGGAGACTAGAAAAGACCATGTGAGTTAAAATGAGCAGCTTCATCATCCCAGATAAAGCTTTTTCTAAAGGAGACTGTGTTTTGCCTAATAGCATACCTTGGTTGCTGCAGCCGTCTTGGTGCCCCTGATCGCTAAGTACGTATAGTTCGGAGTCTTGACTTAGCCCGGTTTTGGAAAGCTGCACCCACAAAACTCTGTACCTGAGCCAAACCCTTATCTGGAATTATTTCTAAATCAAATCCCAACCCGATCTGACTCATAACATTAGTCAAATACAAAGTCACTTACTGTAAAACATATTTAGATTGCATTTAAGCAGGACTTGCACGATGGCTTAACTTCTACCATTTTGCCTAATATACTGTTACTTTCAGATGTGCAGTTGCTCAGACATCTCCTACTTCCTGATTCAATGCAAAGTGACACAATATAATAATTTTGCTGTAATCATCTGTTCACATATGCAAAGCAGCTCCTTGCTGCTACTAGTCAGGTGCATTCTCACTTCTGGAGTGTTGAAGTGAGAGACGTGTTAGACATTTACCATACAAAAAATGCCACGATTGTTGGTTTGAAACATTTAAATATTAAAAAAACGGCTTGTTTTATTTATTTATTTATTTATTTTTTTACTAATGCCTACACTATAATGAAATATAT
>OMLM01020543.1:45670-68493 GCA_900302695.1 Helostoma temminkii | reverse complement strand
ATACAGAAGGATTCAGTGTAGGTCTCAGATACAGCCGAATGCATCAACATGAATTGGTCACATTTCAACATTTAGCAGGTCAGCAATTCTTAACATGTAACCAAAGTAAAGAGTTATTCAGTCTGAGGACTGTCGTTAACTGGCTGAGTCATTTACCTACTTTCAATTTGCATATTGAAGACAAGACTGAGGGCAGAGAGACAGAGAGTGTCTGCTGATGTCTTTGGGTCTTAAACTGTAGGCAGTCATTGCAAAGGATTGTCTGCAAATTATTAATATGACAATTTAGTTTGACTTAATATGTATCTGTCCAATTATTTTTAAAGTGTAACCTCTGGTCACTATTAAACCAGTCTCCCACATAGTTCTTTTTACAGATTGGTGTGAACTCTGCACTTTAACGTGATATTCACTAGTTTATTTCAAACTGAATGTGCTGAAGCTCTGAACCTGAAGAACAAAACATCTGCAACTGCCCAATTACTTGACTGTATTAGCGGTAAAATGTAGATTAATTATTATTTTATTTCACTTGGCACCAAATAGGATCTCTGAATCTTTACATAATTGTTCACCCTGTGTACTCTTCACTATTTGTTCTCACACTTTAACTAGCTATTGTATTTTTCCAATATGAAATAATTGTATGATGTTTTAAAGGGTAATTCCAGCAACACTAAAAAAATTTTAGATGGGTTCTCCCAAAAGCAAAAAACATTTACAGTTATTTTTACAATCACACAGGGAAATAAAACCAAAAATTGAACTGAGTTGAATTTTCCTTTAAAACATATTCATATTCATAAGCCATTAGTGTGAGGAGTTTTTTTTTTTTTTTTAAATGATGCAATATGTTTGCGTGTGCGTGCATGTGTGTTTTAATGCAAATCAACAATCACTGTGAGGCATTGTAATGTTGTGGCTTCTAGTTCTGGAAGAACTACTGCTTTATAGTGTAAATGATAAACTGTAAAGTGCGACAGTTTGTCTATAAAATTTATATTTTGCAGAGACTCTACCTGCTCAATCTATTGCACAACGATCTAATCTAAGATCCATTTAATGTCAGTTTGATGAGCAGTGAAATGCATCAGTCTTTTCCTGTATCGTTTTAAAAAACTTGACGTATACAGAGTGATTCAGTAAATGTTACATGTTACTACAAATCTGAATGTAATGCATCTCAGTCATTTGAAATGTACATATATATTTCTTTGAAGACAAGAACAGGCACAATCAGTTCAGTTTTTAAAATCACTAGTGCAAATAAGGGCTTTAATTCATGCTGAAACAATCACGTTAATATGCTGTTAAAATGTGAAGCACAAGACTGTTATTACTGCTTTGAACCAAATATTTAAATCACTGTCTTCCACTTTGTTCTGTCATCTGTATATCTCATTCCACAAATAATGTAATATTTTTTGATGTTCTATCTCTGAAACAAATTTTATACACGCACCTTAGGTGCTCAATAACCATAGGTAACTCAGAAGGAAGCAGATATCAGTGTTTGTTGTTTTTTTTTTGTTTGTTTGTTTTGTATGGGACAATGTCTTGAATGAGAACAATAAACAGTCCAAATTATTCTTAAATATATTATGTTTTTATTGATCGTTGTAAGAACCTGGAACATGCAGTTCACAAAGGATCAGTTTACAAATTGCCACATGACCTTGAAACCATGTTGTGTGAAGTGTGACATACGATTAGTGCCACAAATAAATGGTTCCTGCAGTCATACGGACCATTTAAGTATAAAGTTCCTGTTACTATGGCAGGTGTAATAAAAGTATTGACTATTCCGTTTGGCAAGCGAACACACGTGGAGTGCATGTGTGTTTTTAATGGGGTGTACTGGGCTGAATTCAAGCTCAGAGCTAAGCCGCAGACACCGTCATCACATCCTGCTGTAAGTGCTCATTCTCAGATAAGAAAGTAAGGCTGCATAGTTTCCATGATCAGAGGACTTGAGTTTGCTGTAATGAAATTAATTGGCTCATTACTATGACTCACTGTGTTCTTATGTGTGCCAAGAGGAAAAGTGTGTAATAATTAACTCCTCTACCGTTGGAGAGAACATTTTTCCCGACATCCACTCAGGTGTTGCCCAAGTGATTTGGTATGAATGCCAAAGCTGAGGAAGAGATTAACTAGCTTCAAAATATTCTGAAACTCTGCACCTGGATCACACAGACAACAATGAATATCTAATAAAAAAACAAAGGAATCAATCATAAAAGTGCAAACATTAAACCAATACAAGTGCTGTGGCAGGGAATGTGTCTGTAAATGTTCATGCTGAGAAAACCTTTAGATGGTTGTTCCTGCTGTCTGAAAATGTGCGCTCTGAGCATGCCTCTAGGACAACTGGTCTTGATCTCGACAGCTCAGCTGTGCTAAGTTATAAGGAAGCTACACAACCATGGAATTTTAACAGAATCCAACCTAATAAACCCAAATCATTAAAAAAAATTTCTAGGACATTCTGACTGTTCTGCTGTGTAACTAGCAGACAATTTCTTCTGCTTCCACAAACTAATTGTCACTCTGATGTGCACACACAAACACGAGCGTGCATACTGGTTTGTCTTCTTTTGTTAGGTCCAAGCTAACCCAGTAAAAAAAAACAAAACATGTATGACTTCAAACCTTAAACTAAGCTCAGGTTTAAGTCAGAGTCAGTCCATCTTCGAGCTTCAGTTCTGAGGTAAAAAGGGTTATATTTATAAGGGGAGTATTTGCATAATACTAAGACCTGCTATAGTCAGAAGATTTTTATTATGCTTTCACACAAAAAACAGAAATAAACTTTTGCACATTCACTGAAAGGCTAATGCATAGCTTTCAGCACCAGCAGGGAGATGCTTTTATATTGTGAAGTCCTTTCTCGTTTCCATAAAAAGAAACAATAGTGCAGCTACTGCAACTATCATTTCAAATGCTACAGTGATTTTTATTTTTACAGCAAACAGAAGAATGATAATTACTCCCTTCAGATTATCCTGTAAGCTTAGGAATGTATTTATTCTCTCTGTTCTTATACCCTTCACTTTGAAAGTCCTTACAGCGGCCCAAATGATTGATTGCTTTTTTTCTGACTTCAACTCTCATTTAATTTATGCAGACGTAGTTTTTTTGTGTGTTGTAATGAACAACGTGTATGTGTTTCTCTGAAATAGTATATGGAAGCATATTACTGATTGTGTGAATTAACAAATCTGTCCCTCAAGATGAAATGCAATAAGTTTTAGCAATTTAGCAAATATTACCATGCTAATGCTTTAAACATATGCCAGCTAAGACATTAGCGTGGTAGCTCACAGCATCGTCACTGAACCGCGGCCATCACTTATCTTTTGTTCTGTCTGCAGTGCTGTCATTTTGGTCAGGTCTCTGTCATGACCCTAAGAGCTCAAGGCACTGCTGGGAAAACACAACAAGTCTAATTAGTGAGACACAGTCATATCTCAGTACACTTGTGCGGACACTCACTGACATAATGCATTCCCTACCTTACCCTAACTCTCATCCTAACATAAACCCGCAACCTTTAACCTAAAATCTAGTTTTAACTCCCTAAACGCTCTTTTATGTTGCGAGAAACAGATAAAATTTCCACACAACAATAGTACTGTGTGACATTTGTCCACACAAGGAAATAAAGACGTGCATACTCACAAACACACACCACAACAATTCAGCTGTTTACTGTGTATTGTTTAACTCAACATAATACTTCATGGCAGTCATTATAAAGCTCAGTGTACACTGATAGCTCTATTTTTAAAACGCCTAAACACAAACTCTAGCTGACAGTATGTTTAATCCCACTCATCTCACTCTCTACTGTTTTGACTGAAATCAGGCTAAAGACATTTACAAGTGTTTATTTAGCATTATACAGCATCTGGAGTTACAGTAGCTTAAAACTGTGCTGTCCTATTTCTTTGGCTTTCTCCAGTTAGTGCAGGTATGAGGGTGGAGTATCAAGTTGACACCTGACTTGTACGAGGTCTGAGCAGTTCAGGACTGAGCAATGAGGAGGACTGAAAAATGATAACTAGAGGAGTCACAGCTCAACATTAGTTTTCTTGAGTGATGCCAGGAAAACAGGTTTTTATTTTCACTGACATGGAGTTGGTGCACAGTATGACTACTGTACAGTGTATGGTATATTCAATTCATGCAGTGCCTCCAGACATGTATTGCTTCCAGGACTTGCACCTCCCAGCGCATCTCTCCTGAGTGAATCTCATCTCCTCTGTGTCATGTATAACCACTTCAGTAGTCTCTGTCTGGCAGGCACACTGAGCAGATGCACAGGGTCTCACTTAGAGGTGACAGCGTGCAGCCCTGCTCTGAATTAGTGCAGTTTCTATCAGAAGGATATGTACCATCTGTAAGGACAGAAGGAAGAAACAAAGACAATTTAAACACTATTTCCTGTATGGTAAGAAATATCTTTATTTATTGTAGTTCCTACTGTAAAATTAGTTTGCGGTATTGTATTACCTAGAAAATAATGTTCAGTGAAATTGTTGCTTTCCCTGCTATCACCTGGGCTAGTCATTCATGAAAACAGTGTGTACTTTACTCCAGTTAGTAAAAATGCCAATATTAGATAAGATACATTAGTTCAAAATTGATTAATCAAAAAGGAAATACTTTTAACCAGCTAATTTGACTTGACTTCAACTATCACTGATGCTGACATGACCAAGCACTAAGCACATTTTTTAAACGCTTACTGATTGAAAGAAATGATTTCATCAGTCAATGTCATCTACAGAGTATCTGAACTCCATACTGTAGGTGTTTAACACTTGTCACTCAATTCTTCTTTAAAGCACATTACAGTAATGAGCAGCATGATGAATGTAGTGGTATGTATGCAAATAACTATAATTACTAGTGGAGATGTAATCAGATATTCTCCCTTACTGATTCTTTAAAATGATTGAAAAATGCAAAGGCTGTAGAATGAATATAAGCTGAACTGTCACAGTGGTAAAGTAAGTTTAATGAGTTTAGAGGATCAGATGACAATGTGCAATAGCAGTTTTAAGTTTTGAGGCAAATTGTACCATAATGCAGTAAAGGATTTTTCAAAATATGGAAGCAAGAGTAAAAATGAAACTTGTTTGACTGTATAGTCTCAGTATAGTCTCAAACATTTATCACTCAACCAGAAGGATATGAAAGCATATATAAAAGGGCAATAAAGTAGATTAAGTTTAATTCAAGGAATGTTTTCTGCAAAAAACATGAACTTCACACTTGTAGAAAATAAGTTAACATAATTCATAATTGATTATTCTCATATTTTGAAGTTTACAGAGTTTGAAGTAAATAAAGTCTAAAATAAAATAATCTCAATCCTTCTCAGAATGCCAGATTCAGATGACTGATGTACTGAATTAGCTACACTTTCCTGCCCCTTTTATAACTGATGTGCTGTGCACATAACAGATATTCTATGTGTCTTTCTTCCTGTGTCTGCCTCATTTCTCTGTGTCTGGCACCCAGGTATTACCATGACCCAGAATCAGTTTCTCAACTCTTCTTGGGAGGTGGTTACAGGAGGCATAAACCCTCCCAATTCATCAAGTTGGCAGGAAAACCCTTTAATGCATCAGAATATCACCTATGTTGATTTCTACCTCCATAAGCCCTCTGTCGCTGCAGTCTTCACAATCTCCTACCTGCTAATCTTTGTGGTGTGCATGGTGGGCAACGGAGTGGTGTGTTTCATCGTCGTGCGCAGCAAGAACATGCGGACGGTCACCAATCTGTTCATCCTCAACCTTGCTATCAGTGACCTCCTGGTTGGCATTTTTTGCATGCCGACTACACTGGTGGACAACATCATAACAGGTCAGAATGTAAACATTTTTTGTAGGTTTTATGTGCTTAAATCAAACTGTGTTTATAAATTGATGAGATTATAAATTTATTATGTCCGTTTTGTTGCAGGGTGGCCATTTGGTAGTGTGGTGTGTAAGCTAAGTGGAATGGTTCAAGGGATTTCTGTGTCAGCTTCTGTCTTCACACTTGTGGCCATAGCTGTTGACAGGTGAGGATTTATTTGTTTTACTGGATATTACTAATTGATATCCTCTATCCTAAGAGACTTATCTTTCTCTGTGCTCTTCCTCCAATCCTCTTTGTGTTAGGTTCCGCTGCATTGTCTACCCTTTTAAGCAGAAGCTGACAATCGCCACCTCAAAGTTAGTTATCATCATCATCTGGGTCCTGGCCGTGTCCATCATGTGTCCCTCGGGGGTTATGCTCCAGGTTACCAAGGAGCAGAGGGTGCGAATAGTCCTTGGCCGCAACAACGACACCCACCCCTTTTACTGGTGCCGGGAAAATTGGCCGAATCAGGAGATGAGAAAAATCTATACCACTGTCCTTTTTGCTAACATCTATCTTGCCCCTCTTACTCTTATTGTCATTATGTATGCCCGCATTGGCTTCATCCTCTTCAAGACCACTGTTCTTCCAATGAGGGGCGGTGAAAGTGTGTCTAGAGAAGGAAGTGGCCACAACAAATCAAGCATGGAAAGTCGTCTCACTGTTTCAAGGAAAAAGAAAAGGGTGATAATGATGCTGCTGGTTGTGGCTCTGCTTTTCATCCTGTCCTGGCTGCCTCTGTGGACCCTGATGATGCTGAGCGACTACGCTAACCTGACAGAGCACCAGTATCGTGTCATTAATATCTATATATATCCCTTAGCTCACTGGTTGGCCTTCTTCAACAGCAGCATCAACCCCATCATATACGGGTTTTTCAATGAGAACTTTCGCAGAGGCTTTCAGGCGGCTTTCAAATTCCAGCTGTGCTCTAATGACATTGAGCGGCAGAATACCTGTTCCTATCGAATCCGACTGAATGCTGTGCTTCCCGTCCAGCCTGCTGCCCTCAGCAGATCAGGCTCAGAAGTAGGATCGGTACTGGTCGAGAATGGGAAGTGTTCATATCAGGAAGGAGGGTGCTTGGCTGGTAGAGGTCCTTTTAAAGAACAGGACCTGATCATGGAGGACCTGGAAAATGTGTCCCAGGTTTAGATAGATTGAGACAGTGCAGTATATAGACTTCTGAAAGGTTTTCAGGCTTTTGAATAATCATTTAGTCCATTTCAAAAACAAATAAGACCAGGCCTCAGAAATGCATGTTTAAACTTTGTGTACTTGTTATCTCATAGCATTTGTCATCCTTCATCATTTGAAAATCTAAGTAAAAAAGCCTTTAAGGCCCTAAAAACATCTCATATTTCTCTACAATCAAAGTTAAAGTGTTGGGAAATTATTATTATTTTATTTAATTTGGTTATGCTAGTGGTATTGGTGTGAATACCTGAAAGAACAATTTAATACCACAGCTATACACACCTTAAATATCAGTTTTGTCAGAAGAACAACTAAAATATTTTAAAAAAATTGATTCAGTCAATAGTAACGCACAACACACCCAACAAAAGAAAAACTGAGCAAAACAAAACAATAGAAATAAGGGATAAATCTAAAGGGTCAAATCAAAAAGAACACAGCACTTACCTTGTAAAATAGACACAACATCATATAAAGGCTTGTCATTATAAATACTGAGCTGCTGCAAATGTTCTATCCTCCACAGTCTTCAACCACTTAAGTCCACACTTTATTAATTCCCAGGAATTACAACTTTCATTCCTGCCAAAAGAAGGAACCTTCTTTCCAATTCAGTATAGTATGTTAACTTTAAAAAACTTTATAACTTTAAAGATCAGCTTTGAAATTATTTGGAAAATGTACGTGTTTTGCATTTAGATTTTCCCTTAGTTATTTATATACAGCAACAATATCCAAGTATTATTTTCACAGATTTTCTTCGCATGTGATGTGATACATATGAGAATCAATGCATGTCACATTGGCACAGTTCAATCAGTATTTTATTCAAAAGTGTACATAACATTACATCTGGAAGTCCATAATGTTTCAAGAAGAATGAACACCTAGACATCTGCAACTGAAGACATCATGATTTGAATAGCAAACCTCTCAAGGGTGAAGTGCAAGGCATTGTGATGAGGATTGTGTCAGTTTTCACCAGTCAAAATGCATCCTTCATTTCCCCGGGGCAGTTGGCGCTGAGCCGAAGGCCTTGACAGGCAGTGGCAGGGGAGGAGAACTGGAGGCTCATTTGGAAAACATCCATGTGCCCTCCTTTTCTCCAGTCTTTGCAGCAGAGAGCTGAAGACTAAAATTCTGACCATGTCAGTGAGAACAAAGTTTTTTATTTTTATTAGCAGTAGGATTCAGAGAAAAAACAAAACAAAAACAAATGTGTCACAACTCACTTGAGAACAAGCAGATATACAGCAGCAAGCAGTTAGATATAAAGAAGATAAAGAAGACATAATGTGGTGGTGGAAAAATATGGAAAAGAAAGCATATTCATTAATAATATTGAATCACTGTTAGAAAAGCTTAAAGTAGATGCATAAGATATGCAGAAGAGAATACATTAACATTTAAAACAGTTGCTGTCACTGGACCAGAATAAGCCAACATGCAATTAAAATGCATCTGTAAGATTATTATTTAATTATTATATAATCATGGTCATTATAAACATTACTGATTAACTGGAATATTGTGTTTGTGTACTATTTGTTATTATTCAGTAAAATATTTTATTTTAAAAAAAGCCAGTTTATTCATTTATTTATTTCATAAGTCATGTATTTGGTGTGATGCTCACTGAGGTGGCCTATAAAGTTTTTAACAAGAGACACTGTTGAGCAAAGATTTTCCATAGTATTTTTACTGGTTGGTTGTGTAATGCTCCAAGAAACATCATAAACAAGCTAGTAAACATGAATGTAAACAATTTTTATGATTTTAAAATCAAATTTCCCCCCACAAAATGTCTTACACTTTATGTACATGGTGCATTTTTATAAAATCTAAAAGTAAGGGCAGCTTTTGTTTGTTTATTTTGTTTGTTTGTTTAGAAAACTCTATATTAGACCTTTAAGGTTAAAAAATATGATAAATCACGATAACTATAATGACATGTAATGCTTGTTCTCTGTAATGATCTGCTGCTAAATGCTATTTAATGATGTGAGCTGTAGATGAGATATGTACTTACTTTTTTGCATGTTGCTGTGATGCTGCATTCTTTCCTTGATTATAGTATGCTAGTGAAGATTATTAGCCATGTTTCTGCAAACAACTCGTTTATTAAATATTAGCGCAGCCTGTCAACATGTTGACAGTTGAATTACATTAAAGAGAGCCACTTGATTGCCACCCTCAGGGATTAAATTGAAATAAGAATATCTCACTGATATAGCCATGAAGTGCAGCACTACATACCTGATCTATTTTTCTATAGATAGATTCCACTGAAAAAGCTTCTTTATCAGTCACCAGAAGAGATATGTTAATATATGAGGATAAAAATCTGAAGGTGTATAAAGGCAAATAGCGTTACCTTTCATTTGTGAACCTGTCTGTCTACCCACGCATTGTAGACAAGCACAATATGTAATCTAACCAACCCTTCTGGCTTGTTACATACTGTTTATATCTGTGTGAACATGCTATTCTGCCAATGTGCTGCCTGTGTGCAACATAGAGAATGTGATTTCAGACAGTTTGCTAATGAAAAATAAAAGTGAACTGTGGTAATGCCACAGAAACCAAGTGAAGGAAAAAGTATCTGTCTTGTTCACATCAACCAGCTGTGATCAGTTTGTAAGACAAAGACAGCTTAATCTATAATGAGTTCATTAAATATGCAAAGTTGATCAAAGAAGATAATTGGTGATGTTTTCCCTACACCCTAAATTATTTTTTTATTCATATGTCTTTAAATGTGTTTCATTTCAGATTTTTTTGGGGGGGGGTCTGTCTTGAGACGAGTATGAAACTTGTGACAAATCCCATTAAATGATCAATACAAATAGTCAATCGATACTTCATAACTTCCTTATGATGCTTGTGACTCTCAAGCTCAAGCCCATTGATTCCTGCAGAAGACATAAATCTTCAGTTGGGGTCATGAAAACATATATATATTTTTAAATTACAAGTAATTAAATAACAGGGGTGGCATGGTGGTGCAGTGGTTAGCACTGTCGCCTTACAGCAAGAAGGTCCTGGGTTCAATTCCCAGGGTCACCCAGGGCCTTTCTGTGTGGAGTTTGCGTGGGTTCTCTTTCTGGGCACTCCAGCTTCCTTCCACAGTCCAAAGATATGCAGTCAGGTTAACTGGTGACTCTAAATTGCCCATAGGTGTGATTGAGAGTGTGAATGGTTGTTTGTCTATATGTGGCCCTGCAATAGACTGGCAACCTGTCTAGGGTGTACACTGCCTCTCGCCCCATGACATTAGTATAGAAAATGGATGGATGGATAAATAAAAACAGCAGGATACTAGTTCTTAGCAAATGTCACTCAGGTCAGTGTATAAAGGACTGACTCAGACTCCAGTGCCTACACTGTATTAAACACAGATGATCAGTGTGTCCAATCAATCCATGTTTGGTTTGATTATTTTAATGGAATTGGACAACCATAATAAAATATTCAGAATATTATCCCTACTCATACTTTTTTCTTCTGTATTACTTGAATTTACAAAGAGGGAATTAGCTTTTAGATGATGTGTATGTTGCAAATGGAATGAATGGAATGATGAATAGTCTCCATTAAAAGTTTAATTTAGACCATTTGCTTCAGGATGACAGAAGGTTCAAATGTCAATAATACATTTTAAGGTAAACCACAATGTGTACATACTCATGGTACCACAGTGAAAGACTGTCATGGCACAGCCTGACGTGACTACTGGGATGAACAAATTTGAACTTTGTTATTAAACTGAAAAGAAGAGGAGGAGGAGGAGGAGGAGGAGGTGGAAGCAAAGGATCACTGTAGAAACAGGATTAGATCCTTTGGCCTTTACAACAACAAACCAAATGACTCCCCTATATCATTCACATTTAGGCAATAGGACTAAACATAATACACAATGTGCTAAAACGCAGAATAGTGATTTATGTGTAGACATAAATAAAGAATAGAATGTGACCATGTGAGGTTTCTACGATTTGCATTATGCTGACAACACAAAGATAATGTGCTTATTTTGTACACAGTATAGTGTGCGTCACACATTCACCTGGGACTATGCTTACTGACCTGTATACAGAGGGTTAGGGTTAACATTTAACATCAGTAAATTTCAGATGCATCTGAAGACATATTACTATATAAGACATTAATTATATGCTGTTGGTTAAAGAAAAAAACAAAACAAAAGCAAAAACAACAAAAGTGAAAATACCATACAGTGAAGTGCACATGTTTGGCTAAATATAAGCCTTACTTGTGAAACAGATGGGAATCATGACATAGCTGATCAAACACGTTTTTTTTTAATCTACTTGTGCATGACTTTTAAATTCTACGTTTCAGCCCATCATGTCTCAAATAATGTTGAAGTAGACACGTTTTCTAATTCTCCTGTGAATGTGTCACACTGAGAGACCACAACAGGATTCACTTCACTTTTCCTTTTCCTCCTCACACTTTCATACACACTCTCTACAGCCTCTACACCAGATTAAATCTCAAAGGAGAATTCTCTTACAAATCCTCAAGCAATCTACAATGCCACATAAAACACAAATGCAAAGTATTAACTTTTGTTGAAATTTTATTAGATCACACTAAGTACACCTTGTTCAGGAAGCGAGAAGGAAAAGAGTCAGCAAAAGAATAGCAAACAAACAGCATTTGTTTAGCAGTGTTTTATTGTATTTTATTTTTGTTTTATTTATTTATTTGCAGCCATGGTTCACCTAGAGAAGTTGAAATCTGACACGGGCAAGTACAGCACAAGGTATATCAGGCCTACAGCAAGGCCGACAGCACTGAATGACAGACCAGAGGGCTTATCTGTTGGAAAAATCCAATGAAGAGTGAGCAGGGATATGTGACGAGCTCTCCTGCACCAACAGCTCTGTGATTCTCCTGGGACAGGTGGACAGCTTGAGGAGAGGAGACAAGATGCCTTGAACTTAACATAGCTGCACTGTGGATGATAACACCACTGGCATTAAAAAAGGGGATTATACCTAATTTTGACCTAATTGAATCTTATTCTCTCAGTCACAATGCACAAATAAATTGACTTGAATGTCACTTAAAACCTTTTAACCCTGTATAGTGCAGTGCCTTTCTTGGAAATTGTGGGTCTGAGGATAGAAGGTGTGTGAATTGTAACCCCCCCAAACGTTAAGTTGTCTCAGAGATCATGAGGTTTGTAGGTACACTGTAGCTACTGTGTTGAATCAGTGAAGAAGAGAACAACAACACCACAAGAGGAAAAATAGTATGAACCACTGACTTGGTTGTTATTCCTCAAGCTGCACATGAATGTTACACTCATTCTGTGATGCAGCAGTTCTGTCAAAAGACAGCTGGTGTGTTTTAATGTTATATATAAGCCAACGTGTCAGCACTTTGACACTCTGGATTTGGAAACTCAATGTAGCAAGTCAGATCTCCTGTGACAGAGAAAACATATGCGAGCAGCTGGTTGTGGGAGCGGCAACACTAACAGACAGTCATCTTCAGGAAGAGTTAAATCATACAATGATGACAAATTCTATATGACCAAAAAAAAAACAAAAAAACAACTGACATCACCTTGCTAACACTCACAATGAGAGAGCAATAATATCAAATGGAATTAATTGATATAAAAGGTGATTAGTTAATACCATAGTGACTGTGGACTTCACTATGTATTAATCTGTGTCCTTTGGGTAAATGGAAAATGGATTGTCTTCTCAACAGATTAAAGTCACCTTCTGGACCCACTTATCTCAAAAAGCCATTAGGACATCCACCCTCAGTAATATATCTATCTGTGCTTTCCATTAGGTTTATGTGTCATTTTATGTGAGATTTTCATCAGGGAGACACATGTGCCCACGCCTCTTAGCTACCCCACACTAAAGATGTTGTTAATGTGTGAGGAGCTTGTTACTTCTGCACTTCATTAAATGTGGGTATATGAGCAT
Organism: Helostoma temminkii; assembly: GCA_900302695.1. NCBI lineage: Eukaryota > Metazoa > Chordata > Actinopteri > Anabantiformes > Helostomatidae > Helostoma > Helostoma temminkii. Next base: position 55,405 of record OMLM01020543.1, on the reverse strand, counting down.
ATTACAATACTATACCTTGATTTTTTTCCTTATTTCACAGTAGAAAATGTAATTTTACTCATATTGGATGCTTTATATTATATCTAGGTTCTAGGTAAGTTCTTGTGAGCTTTCTGGTTTATTGATGTTTACAGTATAGATTAAATATATTATCACTAAAGAAAAAACCTGCTTTTTCTATATTTGGGCATGTTTTGAGAAAATGCTACCATACAGTTATAATGTCATAATATTTACAGTCAGTATATTCGTTTAACACATTAGCATGCTGGCATTTGCTAATTACGGCGAAATACGAATCACAGCTGAGGTTGTTTTACTCATGGTGACAATATTACAGTAGCTGGTGTGATGTCTACCATTGTGACCATCTTATTTTAGTGATATGGATGCTAACAATCGCTAATTAAACTGAAAGTAGAAGAAGAAGAAGAGTCAAAGGATATAGATAAAGTTGGTTAGTGGGAAATAAAATTATCAAAACTGAGCTCAAACCAGCCAGTATTTACTAATACAGTTCCCTTAGAATGACAATATATCTCACATTCAGAACTAAAATTGCAAACTACATTTACATTTACAATTTACAAGTTACTTAAGCACAGAAGAATATTTTACTAATTACAAGACAATTGAGTTGAACTAAATTTTACTTACACACACTAAAAGTAAATGCTTACTGTCATTTTGACCAAACTTACAAGCAAGAAACACCCAGGAGCAACATGGCGTGTGGTGTACCAAATCAACCAAAATCATTGGTTGCTTTACAGAAACTTGGCTAGATTCTAAAGACATAAAGTACATTTGACTCTAATTTATCAGAAATACAATGCAGACATATTTAACCCTTTAAAGCCCAGTCCAACAAATAATAGTCACAACATCCTATTTTTTTAACTGGAGTGTGTATTGCACACTTTGTTGAAAAACATAAAGAAAAATTTTAAGAAATTATTTCTAAATCTGAGATTTTTCATGTATTACATTTGATACATCAGATGTTTATGATAATTATTTAATCAAAAGATTTTTGTGTATCAAATATGATACCATTGGCCTTATAGGGTTAAGACTTAGCCAGAGCAGCATGGTGGGGCAGTGGTTTGCACTGTCACACCACAGCAAGAAGGACCCAGGTTTGATTACATGTCTTGGTCAGGTGCCTTTCTTGAGTTTGCATGTTCTAGCTGTGTCTTTATGGGTTTTCTCCAGGTAGTGTGGTTTTCTCCCATCATCAAAAGACATGACCTTAGTTCTGTTTGTTTGTCTCTATATGTCAGCCCTGTGATAGACTGGCAGCGTGTCCAGTGTGTACCCTGCCTCTTGCCCTAGGACAGCTGGGATTGGCTACAGCAGCCCTGCGACCTTTAAGAGGAGGTCTTGGCCAGGTGCCTTTCTTTGAGTTTGCATGTTCTATCTGTGTCTTCATGGGTTTTCTCCAGGTAGTGTGGTTTTCTCCCACCATCCAAAGACATGACCTTAGTTCTGTTTGTTTGTCTCTATATGTCAGCCCTGTGATAGACTGGCAGCGTGACCAGCGTGTACCCTGCCTCTTGCCCTAGGACAGCTGGGATTGGCTACAGCAGCCCTGCGACCTTTCAGAGGAGAAGCGGTTGGGATAATGGATGGATGGACTATTGTATATTGAAACAGCTGTTTTAAAAGGAATATAAATAATCCTTTATATAAATGTATATAAATGTAATGTGTAATAAAATAACACAAGACAGACACCTTAATACATTAGGAATTTAAGCCCATTCATTACAACTTCTACATTCAAAACATCCTCCAAGACACATCATCCAATTATTTCTAGGTCCTGTCTTTCAGGAAACCACTGGTTCTCATTCATTTTAATCTACTACAAGTATTCTCACATAGTTGCAGGCACAACCTCACTGGTAGTACACTGAAGAACGTTTGTACCTCCAGACATGTCACTCAGCTGTCAGACAGCATTGCAATAATGAGCTACGTTTTCAAAGTTTAATTTTGTGAAATCTCAGCTGTCATTTTGTCCTTGTACTCATCCAAGTAACTAAAACACTGAAACACTGAGATGTCTATATAAAGTACTATACCTACCTGCATTCAGAGGTTCAGAGAGACAGCAGGTGGTAGTGTGAATTCTGCATGTTTGCAAGTTTTAAAATCTGAATAGCAAATAAGTACAATAACATTTTATTGCTTAAAAGCACTTCCACACGTTTAGTTTCTTGCAATTACAATGTTAATCAGTGAAGATATCCATATATATATTCCATACCTATATTTCATATCATCAATTATGATTTCAATGCCTTTATTTAACAAATCTAGCTGACATAAATTGAGAGACTTCGAGAGGGTGGATGGCTGAGTGGCACACATATTGTCACACAGTAGTGGTGACAAAAATTCACAGCTGACATGTTTGTAAATAATAGTTTGTGTTTTAGTGTATTCACTTCATAAATGTGTATTATTAAGTTCTGTTATGACCTTATGTGTACATAACATGTAATATTATTTTTTACTATATTTATTATATATGGAAAAAGAAAAAGAAATACTACAAATAGACAACAAGAGGTAACACTGTTACTTATACACTTATGGCAGAAATTTTAGCGAAACAAACAGTTCTCTTGCACCACCTATTGGAACACTGGAAAAATGCATATCATGGAGTGGTTCTAAAAGAATCACTTAACAACCAATAATAATCAACCAGCTGGACTTTTTGGTAAAATTTATTTTGTGTTTAAGTGATACATGTTTCCAGGGATTGTCTTAACAGTGACATTTTCCACTCCCCCCAATAACCAGGAGAGCAAAAGAAAAGTAATTAATTTTTTACTTACTCTTCACACAAACTGTACAATATGTGAATATACTATAGCACGAGGAATACAAATGTTTAACTTTAATATTGTAGATTAGACCAAACTTATTCCATCAAATATCAGAAACAGACGAAAAGCATACTGTCAGCACTAAATAAGTAAGTCTCTGACTTCATACTTCATACTGCTGTTTTGTGAATCAAAGATGTATCAACAACCAACTAATTTTCAGTGCTCATTTCTTCTTGTTTTTGTTAAAAAGAACGTGTTGTGTGCTTCGATTCTCTGGACCTCAACACATCAACACTATCATCTGGGGTGCTGCTCTGGAGGAGCCAGTTTCAGGAGAGATATACTGTACATATCATGCTCCAAGACATATGAAGGTATTTCATACAATCAAATATACTGATTAAAAACAGTCAGTGAAATGTGTGTTTTACATAATATCTGCAGAAGCAATCACAGGGACTAAGGCAGATAAAACTGAAATTATTATTATTATTGTGAAAGACCAGCTAAATAAAAAGAACAGCACTATGTGCAGCAAGATGTGTTTTGAGTGGCGTGGATTATCTCAAAGAACAAGCATTGTTCCATAAGTGCCTCTCTTTGAGTGGTCTTTTCTGTGTTAATTTCAAAGACCTTTCTTTCACTTAGAAAATGAAGGAACCATGAAAGAGGATGCAGCAGAGGACAGACGTGAATAAGAATACAAAAAATGGAGAGGTTTTCAGTTCAACCTTCATCTTTTGTGGTATTATCTTCTAGGTCCTCATCACTGTCTACATCACTGTGGAGCCTCTTGGCTATGGTATTTCTGCTTCTCTCCTCCTTTGTCTCCTTCTTTAGCTGGATAGGTAATGGTTTCACTGATTATAAAGAGAGAAAACAGAATCAAAAATCATAAGCAAAACTATTTTTTTTCTCATTTTGCTTTCATTAGGTCTCGATGTTTGTGCTTCAACTCTCACCTGCTGATGGAACAAATTGGTCTTCAGCTCTGCCGCCATTATCGCTGTGACTGGCACTAACCGTCTCTTTCTGTTCCTCGTCTGTGACAATTCTCTGTCTCGCACTCTCGAAAACAGACTTAATCACAATTGAGTCCTCATAGATCTGCAGTGGTAAACACAGACACATGCACGAACACACACATGTGGACACACACGTACAGATAATTACAACATGGCCTGTTTTTCTCCACATCGAGGTCCAAACCCATTTACGACTACAATAATAGAATGGAGACTGTGAAAAACAATTTTCTTGATTTCAAATGAAAGAATTCCTTGGGGTTCACCTGAGATCCCTCCAAGTTATAGGTCTGAGCATTGTGACACAGGAGGAAAATGTCCTTTTCCAAATCCCCCACACTTCTGTACTTGTGATTACGCACACGCTCCTGGAAAGCAGAGGGTCTGTGTTTTAATATGACCAATGCAATAGATAATCAGCTGTTAAAACCATTTTAAGAATACCCTCTGAGTCGGAAAGGGTATTCTTATAATGAAATTCAAATACAAGCCCAGATGATGTTAAAGAGCTACATGACATGTATGTGCATTAAATATGACCACAGCTATCAGCAATTAGATTCTCTTAGCATAAAAACTAGAAAACAGAAGGTTTATGTCTGTATAACAGTAGCAAGACCCAGCTACCAGCACTTCTGGGGCCAAACTTGAAAACTACCAATTTTATGTTCTGAATCTTTTTTTTGGATAATCGCAGTGGTCAGGATATCAGGATATTTCCTATAAATAAGCATATTTCCCAAAATGCTGAACTACTGTTAGGTATTTGGGCAGTGACTGTTTTAATGATTTTGCCTTTATACACCAACACAATGTATTTGAAACAAAACAATCAAGATGTGATTGAATTGTAGACTTTCAGTTTTATTTTGAGAGATTATAAAAATATGGTATATGCCCTTTAGGAATAACAGCCATTTTAAGCAGAGTACCTCCAGTTTAAGGGGCTCAATAATATTTAGGCCATTGACTGACAAGAAGTTAACTGACCAGGTGTGGCCCATTCCTCATTACGTCAAGACAAATGAAGAGTTGATATCAGGTATTAAATTAGCATTTGACAGCTGTTTGACTGGGGTAATATGAAATCCAAGGAGATCTTAATGTATGTAGATGAGGCCATCAATGTGGTAAATAAACAACATACATCTAGTATGTGTTGTACATTCTAAAAAATAAAGAAAGCCCTGGTGAGCTCAGCAATGTTGAAACCTTCTTGGTGAAGAAAAACCCCCTATTATAACATCAATAGAAGTCAAGAACACCTTGGAGAAGTTAGGCGGAATGTAAAAATCTACAATCAATGTAAATACAGAAGGTTTACAACAAAGTGCAAACCACAGGTACCACTGAAGAACAGGAAAAACAGCTTTGATTTTTCTAGAAAACATCTAAAAAGCCTCCCATGTTGGATTCTTTGTACTTATGAAACCAAGATTAATCTTGTACCAGAAAGATGGGAAGAAGAAGTATGGTGAAGGAAAGGAACACCTAATGATTCAAAGCATATAGTGCCACATCATGTGTCAAACATCATGGATGCAGTGGGCATGTATATGCTCAATGGGCTCAGAATTTGGTGATGAACTCCAGACTTTAGACAAAAGTTTTTTATCCAAACATAAAAAAATTATGTCACTTTGCCCAAATACTACTGAACCTGTACAACTGTATTTCTTTAACCACAAAATTTCAATTAAGGTATATTATTTAAAGCAACACACAATGCAAAAATCACTACTCAATTCATAATAATAATAATAAAGCTTATTAAATCTACTGAGTTTTAACTAGCCCACTGACTCCATATTTATTATGAAACTGAAATTTTTTCTGTCCCAGATTATAAGAATAGTTGTCTTTTTAAGTGTATGAGCACATAATAGAGTCTTACTGCTATGTTAACAGTGTTAAGAGTGCATGAAATCAGATTAAGTCACTTTTTAAAAAAACTTTAAAAACACAACTTCTTCTAAGTTAAGTTTGGAGAAGACACCATGACACTGTGATATGGACATACATATGTTACTGGTTTGGGAGTGTGAGTAGATTATTTGATTAATCTTTTATCTTTTGAAGAGCAATTCTTTAATCCATTTGATGTGCTACTAGATCCCAACCATAAAGCTAAAATTTTCTGTAGCTCAATAAGCTCTTTACATGAAACCTTGCACAGTATGGTCTGATTAAAACAAATGTTGTGTTACTTATTCTGAGATTAATATAGTACTTAGCAAGTTAAAATTCAAGAAATGGCCTTAAGTAGTATTCCATTGTTCTCTACTATACGTGTTTCTATGTAGGCCTTCATTGCAGGTTTTATGATTTTTGGAGTTAAGCCCATTTTAGCTAGGTAGTGTTGGCTCAGTCCACCACTATAGTCTAGATTGAGTCAGTGCTTGCTAAGATGTAGACTATTACTCTTGTTTAATAGATTTACTTATCACATATTCAGTATAATGAAGTATTAAAAACTGTGTCCACTGACATTAGCTATCCTAAAAGTCATGTGCCTCAAGCTACTGAAGTGATTTAACTTTCTGAATTCTGGTGCAAACTTCTTAAGTAACAGTATTGTTATATATATTTAAAATGTAATTTTCATTAAATTTAGATGTGAATGGAATTTTTAAAAACAATCTACAAATTTTAAAGACATATATCCAATGTGACAAATACATCAAAGTTTCAGAAACCATAGTTACTTTAAAGGTTCACATGTACTGTTCACTACAGTATCTGTTTTAAGTGGATGGATGTTCACTTTACCCTGATCCTTCTGAAGTCCACAGGCTTTCGGATCAGCTCATAGTACTCAGGTACCTCCTTCTTAGAGGGTAGCTGCACAAAGCCCTTACTGATCTGTCGACCCAACCTGGAAGATGTGATAATAAGACACTCGTTGATGACGGTGCCAGCATATAGTTGACATTTACAGAAGCCCAGAATAGCCTGGGTTGCTCATAATTATGTTATTGTTTTTGGACAACAATTACAATTTTACATTTTTAGAACTGCTGTTCAAATTATTTAGATAGCACAATCAGATATTTGCATGAGATTTACACTCTGTATAGTATACAATATTCCTAGATAATGATATTTCCAGCTAATGACTAAATCATCAGTCATTCTTGGTTATCGAATTGTGTTTTTTCACAATTGACAGTTAATTGACAGCTTAATGCACTGATGTTTGGCCTGATACAAACAATGGGCAAACATGAATATTATATACACTTTTGTGATTCTTAGCATCATTCAAATAAAAAAAAGAAAAAACAAAGAAAACAAATCTGTGCTTTGTGTTTAGTCTAATAGGCAAATTTTAACATACTAACACACTAAACTAAATTGGTAAACATTGCAGACACTCCAACTAAAAATCATGTTAGTGCTGTCACTGTTGGCATTAACTTGTATTGTAAAGTGCTGCTATGTCTCATTCATAGCCACAATAAAATACATTAGGAAAGTGAAAGAATGAATGAAGTTATCCTCATGATTATTTTGATGTATTTATGTAGTGACATACTCTAATTATGTAGGGATTCTTAGTGTACACATATTTAAAACCTTTGTGGAAGAGAAAGAACATGATGCATTTTGATTATAGTTTAAATAGTGGTTATGATAGGATCATGACACAGTCCACAAATAACTGAGCAGCCTTACCCGTCCTTGTAGTTGATAACCATATCCACCAGTGTGTTCAGCGTTCTGGTGAGTTCAGGTGGATTTGGAGGAAGTTTCTCAGCCGGTGGACGACCTCGCTTCCTTTTGACCTTTTCACCAGTCTCTTGTCCGGTTTGGAGCTCTTTCTCTCCATGATGATCACCTTTACGCTTCTTCAGACTGATGTCCTCTTCCATCTCCTCTAGGGAACCGTTCTTGCCTGCTTCAGGCTGCAAGAAGAGAGAGGGATGGGTGGGGACATCAAACAAACTCAAAGAAACTAGTGGTAGAGTAAGGTGGATGATACACTGAACATGTAGGGCAAAAAGCTTATGCTCTATGTGCAGTACACTCTTCCATTGTTGTTTAGCTCATACTTCTACATTGCTAAGACAATACCAGCTGGGGAATGGGAGAAAATAAGAACTGTGACCTCTGGCTTTCATGTGACAGTTCCCAGAAACTGCTCCACACAGTATACAGCATGTTTTCAAAGACAGAAACCTGCAGACAGCTACTATGGAGTATATCTAATTAGCAGTACCAGTTAGAGTTTAAGCATTCAGAATGACAGAGTGTGGATTTGTATTCAGATGAATGAGGATTTACTTATTCATTACAGTTTCATCTGAATTTGCATGGACTGGAGCGACACAACTGCTGTGCTGTCACTGCCAATTTAGGGCAGATTATTTTATCGAAAGGCTTTGATTTTATCGAACGGATGGGTTTTCAGTGAAATGCATAGTGAATGTGAATGAATTCGAAGGAGCCATGTTTCTCTCAAACTATGGTATCTAAAAATCCAAATAATGCAATACATATAAATCCATATTTTCCTGGTTTGCGCTTGTTTTCATGTTCAAAAATGAGATGATTCTGTGTGTGTTGTTTGACAGGGGTGTGTGCTGCACCCTGTGTTATTTTCAACCAATTCATCGGTCCTTTTCAAATATCTGCAGCAACCACTGTATTTTCGACAAAGGCAATTAGGCCAGAAACATGAGTATGCATGCAGCAGGAGCAGGTCTAGCAGCAGCAACAGCAACTGGCTGGAGAGTATAGGGAGGAAACAGAGAAGCCACGCTGTTCAATCTGAACAGAATATTAATGTATCAATAATACACAGTACAACACACCAGTATTCACATCAGAAAAGAGCATGCACTTGTGAAAATGTATTTTTCAAGGACAGAGATTAAGGCATCCTGAAAAGAGAGAGGAACAGGAACAATACCATGCAGAATAATTACAAGCCTGCTTGTGACAAATGATATGATACAGTAAAAATGCAAAAGCATGCCTACACTTCCCAACCAAAAAACATGGCAGAGAACTGAGTTAAAAGAGACAACAACACTACTGAGGCAACAATAGAAATCCTGCTCATCATCGCTCGGCTCAAATGCAGGCTTTGAAAGCCCCGCTACTCTCTCTAAGGGACTGCAATGGTTCCAGCAGAATACTGGAGGGATAGAGGGTAATCCTCAAAGATGTATAACACAGCTGAGAACTGCCTGATTGACCGTGCATGTGTGAGTGGAAGGGTGTCAGGATGTGCATGTGATGCTCCATGCCTGTGCTATCTCCTAACAAGCCTGCCTCTTCCCTGACTAATCTGGCAAAGATTCCCTCTCATCTGTTACAACACACCTACACACTCCCTCTCTCCCCCTGCTCTCACTCGCACACACACACACACACACTTAGAGACACGAATAAACTCACAGACACTCGCTCTCTTTCCCTGGCACGCGTACGCGCGCACACACACACATACACTCACACTCACACACACATTTTATCCATCTCTTTCTCTCTTCCCATGCGATGTAGCCTGGCTGAATCCTGAGCCTGAGAAGAAAGACATGGAGGAGGATATTTACCTGACTGCAATCTGCAGGCTGGCTATCAGGATCGGCTGCAGCTGTGGGGGAGAGAATTAGCAAGCCAGCATAGCGGCGAGCTGCTAGTCTCTTCATCAGCTGATCACTCAGAAGCAGAGCCCAGAAGGGGGGAGAATAAAAGCGCTATGTTTTCATATACAAATCAATGGGCTGGGGGAAAATACAAATGCCATACCCATCTCCAGTCCGCAGCTCTCCGAAGTCTTTTTCCTGACTCTGGAAGGCCCCGAGCTTGTCTCCCTCTGCATGTTTTTAATATCGACTGTTGCCAAACCTTTTTTTTTT
>OMLM01020543.1:19985-45595 GCA_900302695.1 Helostoma temminkii | reverse complement strand
AGTGCATTGCATTCTAGAGGAAGGGTGCTATTGTATGTCAACTGATGCAGGGATTTATGAAACATGAGTCCAGTTTGCAGCAACACGGACATTCATGGTCCATATGAGAGCAACGTTTGTATGTGCAGCCTCAGAATTCCAGCAGCGTGATTAATGCATAAATACTGACTCGGATTACACATAATCCATTTGCCAAGACAACAAGGAAGAATATGCCTGCAACTCTGAGCTGTAACAATTGCAGTAAGAACAGTGGACCTTTTTTTATTTTAGTTTGGGCTGATAGTCAAACACATCTGGTTTCTGTAAATCAATTAGAGTGTTTTCTTCCAACATGCTGTGCAAAATACTGCTGGAAAACAGCACACAATGTTAGAACTCACATCAAGAGATATAAGGGGATAAGGTATTCTCTAGACAACAGGACTGAAATTAAAAATCCAGTTGCTTGTTCTTCAAAAAAGCTCTAAAACATAATTATTGTCCTTTCGTACAACACAGAAACTTGGCAGCTGTCGGACCTGAGCTGCTGGGACTGGAATTCAGTGGAAACAGAGAGAAAATCATGATGCATATTTGCTGAACAGGGAATCCACAGCAGTGTTTTCATGCCACGCAGTTAGATTGAGCCTGTACCAGCTAACCAAGGCCATTTGTCATACTTAACTTTTCCACAAGTGTATTTCTTACTCTTACAACCCTGTTGTAGCAGCGGTAGCCTATGGTGATTATGTACACATATTGGTTTAGAATCAACAAATTTGAGATATTTCCCTGTTATTTGAAAGATTATGTTACAATGCTTAAATTAAGGATTTAATGTCAAAAACAAATACACAATAAGCTGCTTAAGACTGTGTGGCTATGGTTTATTACATCGGACTGACAGTGGCCTGGCAACATAAGTCATCCTAAAAATGCCATCACATATTAAATCTACAGGATCAGATTTTAGGGCAACTTGGGAGAAGTGGAAACATGTTGACACATTGTCACCTTATAAGTTGATGAACTTTGCCTGTTTACACGTCCAGCAGACGCAATGCAACATTAGTATGCATCTGGTGTTGCGTTTCTGGCCACTTGATTAATGTAAGTCCAATATTCACCCTCTTTTAGCTCTGTTCTTAGACTAGTTCTTAGGTAGTGTCCAAAGAGTTTTTACTTGTATATCACTGCTGTGACCAAAAACAATACCACAAGAGCAATGAATCAAAACAGTAAATATGTGGGCTGAACAACAAGATAATGAGGTGAAAGACACAGTAATTCTCTATAGAGCTGGGTAGAACTGCAGAGTTGGGTGATCTCTATGAGTTCATCAATCAATATGAGCCATTTTATTGTTCCATTGTTATCACGAAAATACAGATTACAATAGCTTTAAAGGGAATGCGGCTAAATTTCCATTGCTGCATGCACCTCAAACCCGGAACAGACGCCATTGCTCATATTAAAAGATTAGACAAATTGGGCCTTTTAAGGGTTGTGGCTCAGTATGATAGCCTCTTTTCACAAGACTGTACCTTACATTACACAAAGATAACCTGAGTAAATACAAAATGCATTTTTTAAATGATGATAGTCATTATTTTATTTATTAAGGGGAAAAATCTTAACAATATTCAATAGACGATCCATGGAAGAGTTCCAAGGCGAAATCCACTGCTGACCAAAAACAACACAAAGGCTCATCTCACATTTGCCAAAAAACATCCTCCCAACATCATGACTATCCCCCCTAACACTTTTGGGCAAATATTCTGTGGACTGTTGAGACAAAGGTTTAACTTTTCAGAAGGTGGGCATCCCATCATGCAGCAATTCATAAAAAGAACATCATATCAACAGTCAAACATGGTGGTGGTAGTGTGATGGTCTGGGATTGTTTGCAGTTTCAGGATGACTTGCCATAATTGATGGAACCATGAATTCTGCACTCTACTAGAAAGTATAGGAGGAGAATGGAGAGGAGAAAGGAGGATGTCTGACCATCAGTTTGAGACCTCAAGTTCAAGGGCAATTGGGTTATTCAGCAGGACAGTTATTCGAAACACACCAGCAAGTTAATCTCAGATTAACTCAAAACCAAAGACACAAACAAACAAAAAAAAGGTTTTGCAGTGGCCTAGTCAAAGTTATATGCGATGAGATATGAGATGCTGGGCATGACCTTACAAGCCGTTCATGCTTGAAAACCCTCCACTGTGGCTGAATTAAAACAAATCTGCAAGGAAGAGTGGGCCAACATTCCTCCACATTGATGTGAAAGACTCATTGAAAGACTCATTATTACAAATGCTCAACATCCATTGTTGCAGCCAAGGGTGGCACAACCAGTTATTAGGTTTTTTTTTTTAAACTGCATTTTATTGTTACTCGGGTTATCTTTTTGCAATATTAAAATTAGTTTGATGGTCTAAATCATTTAAGTGTGACCAAAAAAAAAAAAGGCAAAAAAAAAAGCAAATACTTTTTCACAGCAGTGTATATTGTATGGACTGGAGAGTGTCACTGACATACAGACCGCAGGCATAGTTGGAGTTGGCTGATTTGAAGATGCTGAGACTTTTGTTTCAGTGACAAGGATGGACAGAGTTAGAAATTATCATCAGAGGGAAAGTGCAGGTAGGATGGTTTGAAGACAACTTGAGAGGGGAGAGACTTGGATTGTTTTGCCATGTGCAGGGGAGGGATGCAGAGTGTATTGGTAGAAGCATGCTGATGATGGAGCTGTTAGACAAGAGGAGAAGAGGAAGGCCAAAGTGGAGGTTCATGGATGTGGTGAAGGAGGACATGTAAGGTTGGTGTGACAGAAAAAAATACAGAAGAGAGTGAGATGGAAGCGGATGATACACTGTGGCGACTCCTAAAGGGAGCTGCTGTAAGAGGAAGACAATAATGTATTGATAAGTATTCAGTTTAATGTTGTGGTGCATTTAAAATCATGGAATGGTGTCATGTTCTCCTGTCAATATGATTGATATTACAATATGTCACTAGATCATTGTATATTCTATTTGTCTATAAAAGTAGGTAGCAGGTGTTTTACTATAAGCTGTTTTGGTATACAGGATGTCGATGCATTATGTCCTAAAGCAAAAACATATGACTACTACTAAAATACAAAAGCCTTTTTCCTCACAAAAAAATATACAGAACAACAAAGAAAGAACAATAAATCATTTGCCAACAGGTTCATCAAAAATACCAAGAACATATAACTGTAAGCAGGAACTGTATATTCTGAAACAACACTATTTATTGATGGTTTGTCTGTGTTCAGTGCACAGTGGCATTAATCTGCATGAAATTATGACTCCACATTTTCTTCTTTTTAAACTCATCTTGCATTTGTTTAAAAAAATACTCCGCTTTTGAAATGGCTTTTATGAGTTATAAGGTATAATGGAATATCTGCTTAAATAATAGCCCCAAAGTGAAGTGACTGGATTAGCAGTGAAATAGAGATATCATTTCAGTACTGTGTTCCTAAGAACTGCTTGCTCAAAACCACTGACTGTTACCACGGCAACAGCAAATTTTGTTGGTGGACCTTGTATATCATTGTATTTTATTGCTGTTGCCGGGAAATGAGTCAGAGTGCTCTCAGTCTCACATTTCTTGCAGTAATGGGACACAGCAAAACACTTGGAGGGAGGGTGGTGGCATAAGAATAACAACATAATTTTATACATATACCTTGTCTTTTTAATGAAGCTTTCTACATTAGACTCAGCACCACGTTGCACTCTGCAAATAAATTAAATCTCAATCATGTGGGTATCGATGCAGAAAGAAAAAGCACAGGAATACAGAGAGAGCCCACCATCTCTATGCATGTTTCTCTAATGTCAAAAAGGTATTTATGATTGAAATATGTGCAAGACATACATTGAATTTCCTTGGGAGTATTCATTAAAACATCCAGAAATGTTATAGGGCACAGGTTATTCTGAATGTTTGATGAATGATTCATAGCTTATTCAAAGCTGAAATTCATTTTTAATTTGCAGTGGTGCAAACATGGATGGAGCCAAGCATACTTTGATCAGTTATCAAGGCTGTGTTTTGAAGTATCAGGTCACAGAGCCAGCTAACAATATGCCAGGCATTTGTAGTGATCTTCTGAAAGGGTGTTTAAAATTTAAAGCACCTTGCTGCCCCATCCTTAAGAAATACTCCATGGAAATTCAATGGGAAAATGAATACTTAAACAAGCAGGAAATAGCATGATCACGGGGGGAAATACCTGTTGAGATGGAGGACAAAGGGAGGTGAGATGTGAGTAATTTTCTGTCTTATAGGAAAACAGTGAACTGGGAGCTGGGTGTGAAGGGACGAATCAAACTGGTGTCCGCCAGAGTGGAAAAGTGTTAAAAGAAGTATTGCTGACCCACTGAAAGTTCAGCAGGGATTTTTTACATGTGACTGAGGTACTTGTAGAGATACCTCCCCTACATACTTAATAAAAGAAATATTAGATTACATTTATCAAAAAAATGGCTGTTATAGAACAAGGGCTTAACAAAAATATTATACACTTCTCAGAATCTCTACTGTATGCAACTTTTTGAAATTATATTTTTCTTTCATTAGTATGCAACAGCAGAAAGAGATATAAACTACTCAAGAAAACATTTGTAAGTACCTTTGCCCCATACACAACAATACTAGAACCTGTTCTTGAATTCAGATAATACATTTTAATTAAATGAATATAATGTATGTGCCATAGTGAATGTGTACAATTGCAATTGTGGGATTTAGAAACAGACACATAAACTGTTATAGGCTAATCAATGAAAGACATGTTAAATATCAATATCTATAATAGTCTGATATTTTATGCTAAAACAGAAACATTTGGCTGCTCAGCCTTCATCTGTGTCAAAAATATTTATTATACTGAGGATGCCACTTAAAAGAGTCAATGTCATTTACTAAAAAGCGGTGGACCTTCTTGCTGTGTGTTACAAGTTTAGCTCAGCATAAATATGTGAACAGGGAAACACACTGTTGTCCAAAGGTAAAAAATAAAATAAAATAAAATAGAAATCCACCTACTAGCATGTCTAAAGCAAACTGGTATACATGCTGTGGTTTACTGTATCTCTATTTGCTTCATCTTACCTTATTTTTTAATAACACAATGTAATCCATGTTCTCAACATCCCAGCAACAAACTTAATATTCCCCAAAGTGTTGAAATATTTGTATTTTTACATTTGGTAAAGTTATGAAAATTAACTATGTTGTTTCAAATATTTCTCATGCAGTATGATTCTTGTAGTATAGTACATAGACTGTACAGCAAAGATTCAGCTTATACAAATAAACTGGTTATTACTTAATTAAAAATATAAATGTAAGCAAGGAAATGTTTCTCTAGCTTTCTTATATTTGTTGCTATTTATTATCTTTTGATATGAAATATTTTATGAATAATAATTTTAACAGACATTTCAAGTAGCACTAGATGATTTCAGAATACAACTATTAGGTATCATGTATAGTAATAGTAGTATAGTAATATACTCTGCCACGCATTCATTACCTACTGAGTTAGAATAGATTACACACTGTACCACTGCATTTTACCTTTATATGCAAATACTACTACAATGATGCATGGCACTGGAGATAACTAGCATTCTGTCAATTGGTGAATTATGAGTATTAATCAGTCTGTCAAAATGGTGTTGAAACTGTGCTCAATCCTTTGTTGTCATTGTTATGGAGGCTTTGATACTGACTCAATTCATAAGTAACATTCATGAGACCAGGCTTTGGGACACCACCTCATTCATAGTTATTTCTAGCACCAGAGGAGGAGTGAGGCTTGCCACAGTGACGAGCAGCTGCCTGCTGAGACAAACATAAAGACATAATAAAATTAAAGAACTGCATGAAAATATAGTTGGTTTAAGAGAAACTGTGAAACTATTGATACACATACTCCTGTCTGTCCTTTGGAGAAGTTGGCATGTGCATAAAGGAGCACTGCAATGTCATTATGTCCTGCCTCCAACGCAATGGAAAGGGCTGTGCTTTCATCCTACAAAAACAAAAGCACACTGAACATATTTATTTATTTATGTGCATTAATTTTTCAACCTTTTTCTTTCTGATAAATCTGAGGCAAACACTTTAACTAAATGTTTACTCAATTCTTTCGCAATGCAATATGTGAGACAAAGTTGGAAGGCTTCAACTTCTCAGCTTGAAGCCACCAGGCTCACAGAAGCTTTACAAAGTGGCAGCAGTGACTCACATACACTGTCAGTCAAGGTGGCATCACAGTCTGACTGTGACAGCAGTAGTTTAACGATGTCAGCGTGGCCGTGCTCGCTTGCACACATCAGCGCCGTGGAGCCCTCATCATCCTGGAGATTGACTTCTGCCCCCTGTGCCAGCAGTGCCTGCACCATGTCCATCCTGCCATGGCTTACAGCCAGCATCAGAGCCGTCTGACCAGCCTGCACAGCAGAAATCAGAGGTCAACAGACATAACAAGGTTAATGATGCTGAGTGTACATATCTTAAAATGACAGTTAACTGCCTGCATAACCTCAAGAATTTTCAGTTAAAGGACAAGTCAGCAGAACATAAAAAAACATTAGGAATACAGTTTCCATTAAATTAAAATAAAAAAATCTTTGGATCTATATGTATATATATATATATATATCATAATCAGAAGCAAATAACCAAGGACTTCTGAAGGAATGATTAGGGATCGTATGCGAGTGTACATAAGTACATAGACCTATTCCTGCAGTTCCATAGGAATTGCTGTTTTTTTAATTCTGGGATTCCTTCTGGGAGGTACAACTTAGTGCAATGAGTGTAAAAATGTACAAATGACCAATAAAATTAAATAATTAATTTAGAAAAATCTATTAGTGAAGCAATTATCTTGCATGGCTTGCTCACAATAATGTAATGCTTACTACTGTTAGAAGGCTCCTGGTTGATGTGATAGACCAACAGATTGTCACCTGTATTTCACTCAAGTGTAGTCACATAGTAAAAAAAGTAAATCTCCAAAAAGCTTTAACAACAGCACATGGAAACACATTACAGAACAGAATCAGGAGGAAATCACATCCATTACGCTAGAACAGACTGACCTGGCTAGCCTTGGCATTGACATTTCCTTTTGTGAAGAGCTGCTCCACCACTCTCATGTCCTCTGGAGCTTCCACAGCTGCAAGTGCAGCCAGCATGATGGGTGTGTAACCTGCTTTGTTCTGTTGATTTACATTACACACATCTGTAGTCCCATAGTGGTCAGTTGGCCCGAGTGGAAAAAACAAAAGAGAGTAAAGAAGGAAGAAGTAAGAAAAATGATAATGTGATTATTTGATGTGTGCACACTCTTCCTAACTACACTGAGTGTACTAGGTTCATTGTGAATTTGAAGTACAAATACACCACAGGTCTCTCATATAAACAGGTGTATGCTCACAGATATGGAAAAGTGTCAGTACTCTCATAAGTCTTTCTTTAAATGTAAAGGAGGAATGATGACGACACATTTTAACCTTCCTCAGAAGTTCTCTAATACATTAGGTTTCATTGCTGCTGTGCCATTAAAGGTTCTCAAAAGCAAATATTGTTTCACTCAGTGCATAGTGTGAAGCATTAAAATACTTTTATGCACTCTCAAGGTTTTTTCCAGCAGGTAAATTGCCCAAAAAACATTCTTCTTAAATGTATGTGATACACAGCATTGCGCTATAATGTTCACATTTTTCTGATTATATTTTTCTATCACACGTGGCATTAGACTATAATACTTGTTGTTGTACATACATAAAGGACCTAATGAGGAGTACACAGTTGTTGTAAGCCTATTTGCCCCCTAGTGGCTGTTCAGCAGAATAGTAAGCAACAAACACTCATTCTGAGCATTCATGTTCTCCTCCTGTTTTGTTGAAATGTTTTGATTGCATCACCTCTATGAAATTGTGTCTCTTTCTGCAATAGCTGCAGTTATGCAGAGGGTTACAGAGGATCTGCACAATAATAATCTCAACATATTGTTCGGTCACAATATACAATTATTTTAACCATTAGAAAAATTAAGAAATTTTAAAATAGAGAATTCCCCCAGCAATTTAGTGTACAATTACCCACAGTTATCATGTGAATATTACCATACCTGCATCCAGCAGTTTCTTGACAATGCCAAAGTTGGAGTGAGACACACTGTAGTGCAGGGCTGTGTTTCCATTGCTGTCAGCCATATTAGCTATGTGTTGCAGTACTGTGGGTGAAATGACCCGAAACGCTGACAAGTAATCATCCACAGTGTCAGGGGCAGCTGACTTGTGGCTGGACACAGAAAACCAATCTTGCTGGAGTGTTTCTAGACAGTCTTGCTGCAAGGGATAAAATAATACAAATATATATGTCATATGTCATATGTTTGTGTGTTTATATACTTTTAAAGCCTTTTTTAAAGCAAATTCTCATAAATGCCTTCCCAGTAGCCATAATTAACAGTGCGCAGAGCAATTTCAAAATTGACAAGATGGGAACATTTTGTAATTACGGGGATGAAACTACTAAATTACACAGAGAAAAGTATAATAATAAAAAAATGCTGTCTCCTTTAAAGGCACAAAAACTTTGTAGCACCTTAACGGCTTTGTTAGTATATCAGTTTTATTGAATTTGTCTTGATTTTTCTTTTTAATATACTTGTTTCAATTTAACTGCCAATTTCTGCTTACCAAACAAGTATGAAAGCATAAAAAGTAAC
Organism: Helostoma temminkii; assembly: GCA_900302695.1. Taxonomy (NCBI): domain Eukaryota; kingdom Metazoa; phylum Chordata; class Actinopteri; order Anabantiformes; family Helostomatidae; genus Helostoma; species Helostoma temminkii. Next base: position 36,825 of record OMLM01020543.1, on the reverse strand, counting down.
TTTCACTTCAAAGCACAGAATTACAGTAGAAACATTCCTGCACAGTCATTTCTTTAAAAATAACATACTCGAACACACCCTGTCTTGGCATCTCTTCACACCCATTCAGTGACCATTAAAGGTGTACTCAAATGCACATATATAGTGTGGTGTGTACACGGTTGTTTTCATATTGTCAACAAAACATACCAACTCCCTGCTGGACAAGGCTGTGTCATCTCTCAGGTGAATCTTTAGGGCTTGACAAGCTGAAAAGGTCTTTTCACTTAACTTACACCTGAAAGGAGATTAAATGTTCCAGGTTACTTTGGTACAGAATCAGGCTTGATCAAACCCCTCTAATCTTAGATTAACTCAAGTGGTAAGGTTAAAGGGATTTTACACAAATTCACAAATTGTATTAAATTAAGGGATTAAATGGCTTTAAAACTATTTAGAACCCCACAATACCTGTGTCGTGTGTGTGATTTTGCAGAAGCTTTTGTTCCTTTGATGGAGCCACCTTTGCTCTTTCTTGTTTGTATTCCATCTTGAGAAACTTCTCCTATTTTTATGTTTTCACCCCTTTCCACCTGCTCTGATTTGACCTGCTCACTGGCAGAGAGGTTGTGTGATGACATAGGGTCCAATCTTCAGTATGGAAAAAACACAACAAAAGACAAAAAATATCCTAACATATCACATCCAAGAGCACTGCTGTGGAATATAAATTTACACTTTAGATACTTACCCTGTGGTCGCCCTCATAAGCTTCATGCTTTTCCTGTTGCTGCTGCACACTTGATCACCATTCTGTTTCTTCACTACAGACTGCAGCATATTAGGATTAGTTGACCTGCCTAAAAACAATGATGAGAGGTTCAGCTTCCAAATCTTAGCAAAATATTCAACATTTATGAGTTTATCACAATTGTCATCAACTTTATTAAATGCAACATATATAAAGGCCTCAGTTTAAAATAAAAAAACATTCTCTGACACTAGCTACTCCCATGAAACTGTTCAATTTTAGCCACTCAGCCACAAACTGCTATGTGGAATGACATGCCTTTCAAAACCAGATATCATTCCAAACATTGCAAGTGTATCCCTACGAAAGTCAAATTGCCAAACCAAAGGAAGCCACTTCCTCTAAACCTAACACAAGTTTAAACTGAGCCACAGGAGCGGTCCGAAGCTAAACTACTTTCACAGAGACATTTTTGTTATTCTAAGGATTGATGCAAAACTATCTGAGATTATAACTCACTATCGCAGACAAACACACAGGCACAAGCATTTACCTTGCACAGCTGAGGATGACTGTTGCTCTAACATTTGTATCATTCGTTTCACTTCAGATTCATTTCCACTCTGTGGGAGGATTCCTGGGTTTGCTTTGTCAGATTTTGAAGAATCAACTGAAAGTTGAGAAGCAGACTGAATGTCTCTGGTGACTGCAACAAAGAAAATATAAAGGCCATGTTTCTGAATAGTACTAAGATGACAACACAGATATTACTTACTATATGTAACTAGTAAGTGGTCTTTAATCACTAATGATGCTATGGAGGCAGGTACCAGTGGTGCACCTTGTTTTCATGCTATTTCAGTAGCTGAGAATATATGACATCTTTCCAAATTATTTGCCAAGAAATGGCGGATAATATTGTATTAGTAAACAGCAGGAAAAAGATGAAATTTTTAGACAAGTAGACAACACAGATGTCAACATTTTGCAAGTGTTGCAAATGTGTGAAAACATACATTGAAACTACAGTATTTACCAGGCCTATATGAGGGTTTTTGGTGAATTGTGTTAAATGTATATAACGGTTTGTGTAGAAGTAAACACCACAGATTATCTGTAAAAAGACAAAAATCCTATAATGTTACCTAAATTATGGGTTTCTATTCCTCCTTGTGCTCCAGCTCTGCTGTTACAGAACAGCTTGAAGCTGTTATTTACTCTGCCACTGTATTGTTCAGCGTAGTCTTCTGTGAGCAGGTCCCCATGTTTTCCCAAGAGCCTCTGCATCGTTTCTATGTAATGGTTAAGCTCAGAGTCCCAATGGGACTGTGTAGACTGCTGGAAACTCTGGGCAAGTGTACTAGAGGAAACTGACAAATCCCGTATCTTCCCCTCCCCTACACCGATGCTCCTCGTCGTGATGGGGTCAGGTAGATGAGATGGTCCAGAGGCCATGTTTCGGGTTTTCAGTCCAACCAGGAAATTCTCATTGATGTTTGTGAACCCAACACCAGTGTCTCGGGTTGACTTGATTGCTGTCCCAGGTGCTTGGCTAAAGGCATTTCCTATCACATTTGCAGTTCCAACACCAATTGTGCGAGTTTCTGGAGTACACCTGATGTCTTTGACCCTGTTCCCTACAGACACCGTCCTGGTAACCGTCTGAGTGGTATTGGTGTGTTTGTCTTGGGTACTGAGGAGAGTATTAGTGGTGGAGTTGGTGTTGAAGGCACATCTTGTGTTTGTAAAGCGAGACACTGAACTGGATACAGTGTTGGTGCGCTGCGAAGCCGTCTGGGGCGATGCCATGACTCCCAGATCAACGCCTCTGACAGGATCTGTAGTCATACCTTGAGAAACCACTTCCTTCGCCTCACAGATGATCACATCAACAGAACAATCTCCACAAGCCACTGAATGATAGTTAATCTTTCCTCTCTTAGAGCCTAGATTCTCCACTGATACATCTGTGTTTGTTTCTGCATCACATAACTGCATCTCCGTCCCAACTCCTTGTGTGTTTGTGAAAACATGGAATCCCACGCACTTTTCCATTGTGTCTACTTGTTCCCGGATCTCCCAGTGACTCATGGGCACATCTGGTCCTGTGTAAACATTCTTCAGCTCAGGCCCACAAGATATCCCTATAGTTCTCACCTCTGTCGCCTCTCCTATACTGGCATCTCGAAACTCTTTGTGATTACCCACTCCCTGGCTTGTCGTTTGAGGTTTCGCCTCAACACCCATACATGAGGTGGATGACCTAGCAAGAGAAGCTTTATCAGCTCGGTTCCTAGTTCCTGCAACCTGAAGCTCCAATTTCAGGCGGCTCATCTCTGTCTGGAGAGCTGATTCTTTCAATTCTGCTTCTAAGTGACAAATCTTCTCCTTCAAGGCACTAATTGTTAGTTGTTGGGCCTCAAGCTCTGCTTCTTGTTCGATGTGAATTCCAAGGTTAACTTCAGACACTTCCGTCGCAATGGACCTCGTCTCTACACGAGCAGTGTACATATATTTGTTTTCCTTTGTGGGCTTAGAGAAGGCAATATCTATATCTTTATCTGTTCCTACTGCAACTGACTTGATAGTTTTGTCATGCAGATGGCTATGGCTTCTTCCAAGCCATTCTTGCAAATGTCTGCCATTGGTGTTTTTTCCCAGTGTCTGCATCTCTTCTGTCTGTTGCCTGAACTCCCTGAGGTCAGTGCAGTCAGTTCCCTCAATTCCTTCCTCAATATTCATCTTGTTGTCCACATCAGAGCTTTCTATGCTATATGCTCTCTTCCAAATCACATCATTTATGTCCTCATTGTCACTTTGGTTCTTGAGCTGAGAGACCAGTTGTCTCTTTTCCTCCTGAAGGACTGAGATTTTTACCTGAAGGATAGGGATAACTTTTACCTGCTCCTCCAGGTCCTTTAGCCTCTGCAGAGCTATCACCATCTGATCACGAACATGCTGCAGGTGCATTGAGCCAAGACTGATAACTGGAGTGGTTCTACCAGAGCTCTGTGGGCTCAACCTAAGACAACTGGTGCTGCCTCTAATGCCCAGGGATGAGCTAAGGTGGACATCCATGTCACTTCTGATGCCAGAAGGCTTGTTACCATTGTTGTTCTGATTGTATGCACCCAATCCAGTAAAAGGGGAAAGCGACCCTGGAGAGCTTACCCCTCCGAAACTGGCCAGTCGTTGGCGTGGGCGGGGCTGGGGTGGAGGTTGATTTGTCACCTCCTGATCCACGTGTTTGTGGATCTCTACACTGGTCTTTTCCATCATGGGGCTTTGCTTTTGTGAAGCAAGAGATCTTGCAGCAGGCGTAGGCTTTGACTCATTAAGGATCTGAGAGGTTGCTGATGCCTCGTTCCTCTGTGGCTTGCTATCTGAGGAGGAGCCATGTGGTGGAGGAAGAGGAGGTCGACCTCTAGGTGTAGAGGACATACCCAGTAATTTTGTATCATTGCTAGATGTTGACAAAGATTCTGCAGAATGCCACTGGCCTGATAAAATGTCACTCTGCGTTTTTTCCACATTATTGCCGGCCACTTTGGGCCTCCTCTTAAGGCTTAATCGCTTAATGGTTGTGCTGTTTTGGGAACTGTCCACACAACTGAGGAAGTCCTCGTCTGAATAATAACTGTTGTCAATCCCCAGGTACTTAGGAACACACTGTTCAGTGCATTGACCTGTTAGACCAACCAAGATACAGCAACAGAAAAAAATAAAAAGTTAAATACTGTTTAGGAAAATAGGAAATCTAAAATACACACGGGGAAAAATCTCCATTCAGTGCATGCAATTAAAAAAAGACACATTGAGAAATGAGAGTTAACATTAAGAGGAAAACTATGTATAAAATTAGACATTAAGCCTTTATATTGAACACCTAAAATGTTCTCAACTCTTCACAACAAAAATATTGTGAAAACAAAACAAAACAATATACTAAGAAAATGACAATCATTAAGGCTTTCTACTGCTCTACGTTGTATACTCTCTATGCTTATAATTTAGTTTTTCTTTTCTTACCTCAGTATTATTCATGGACCGTTTCTAGTCAAGACTAGAATCGTTCTGTCACTGAAATGTTTTTGACTATAATCTCTCTGAGCCTGTCCCACAAGAAGAGGAGGGACAGAGAAGGTTTTACCAATTGTGCAGACACTGTTTTCAGTAGTCACTTCTTTCCCAATGGTATGTCTCCCTACATAGACTGAACCCACTCTATAATTACGCTGCAACTTTCCCTCTGAATGCCCGACCATACTCTTGGCAGGTTTTCTCAAGCCTAGACAACATCCAAGCATTTCAGCCACCGAGTAAACTAAAAACTAAACAAAATCATTTATTTTTTTGAAATACCTGACAGATTAAAAATTGTATTTCATTAAAGAGATATAACTATATTTGAATGGCAAGTATTGAACACGTGCTGATATTTTTTGCACAGTTTTAAAATGACCTCTACCTCGAGTGAGTTTTGTGCATAAACAAATGTACAAATTTTATGAAAGACTACATTGCAGCTATTGGCAAAGTAAAAGTAATAGTTACCTGACACATTTCTCATGGTGTAACTGCCTTGAGCCATGAATGTGTTTCACTGATGGAGCAATCCTTTTACATCCCGTAAGAATTTTGATTAGGTCTGAAAATAAAAGAAAAATCTACTGAGTGACTACAATATACTTCACATCTTCATTATTAGCTTTTAAGTGAAAGGTTCTACTGCATCATTCATTCAAGCTTTCTCTCTCCCTGCCAAGGTCCAGCACTCAGCTAACCTCACAATGCTTACATAAAGGAAATGCAATACCAGGCATGACATATTATAGTCAATTCTGCAAGTACAGTGAGCAAAGGGATCAGTGTACAACAGCGAGGCACTGCATTGCAAGGCTGTATCACTTTTTCACCAGTAAGCACTTGTAGGTTTTTAGTGGACTTTTTTTTAATCCACCAAGGCCTGCACTTTGATCTGTCTCTGATTCCAGAGTCTCATGTGATATTAGATTTATACAAGATTGGTTTTGTATAGTATATGAAGTTGCTTGTAAAGTCACCAGTAGGTTCTTAAGATGGGCCACAATCTTTCCCTTACTTTGACCAAGTATTGAGAGTCCCTAAACCAAGAAAACTTTAATAATCCTGTAGTCACAAACTGGAATGGAAAATTGGAAGTTGCTGCAAGACAGAATATCTTGGCAAAAAATTAATGCTATGTAATATTGGTAGTATATTCATTCATCTTCTATACTGCTTAGTGCCCACAGGGGTCACGGGTGTGCTGGAGCCTATCCCAGCCAGCTTACGGGTGAGAGGCGGGGTACACCCTGGACAGGTCGCCAGTCCATCGCAGGGCCACATATAGACAAAGACAACCATGCACACTCTCACTCACACCTACGGCAATTTAGAGTCCCCAGTTAACCTAACCGCATGTCTTTGGACTGTGGGAGGAAGCCGGAGTGCCCAGACAGAACCCACGCAAACACGGGGAGAACATGCAAACTCCACACAGAAGGACCCTGGAATCGAACCCAGGACCCTCTTGCTGTGAGGCGACAGTGCTAACCACTGCACCACCGTGGTAGTATATCTGAAATGTAATTTATGCTCTGTATCACTGTATCCTACTTAAGTGAAATTATCATTCATTCTATGCCTTTTTTTGTTTTAATATTGAAGAATATGGCCTACAGCTCGTGAAAATCAACAATCCAGTATTTGTTGGAATAATCACCGAGTTAGAATAAATTACTATTCATACAGCAAAAATACTGTCTCTCTCCCTCTCTCTCTCTCTCTCTCTCTCTCTGTGAAGTTCAGTGCACACGTTCACAATCACTGAGAAGACTGCTGACTTGACAGTTGTCCAGAATATGATCATGGTTGTTCGTAGAGTGCTGTGTCGAAGCATGGGAGGGAAAAGTCACTGCAGCCATCTACCAGGAGATTTTAGAGCATCTCCATAAAGCTCTGTAAAGATGAAGCCAATTTCCTTTTCCAGCAAGACTTTGCACCTGCCCTCAGTGCCAAGACTACCACTAACTTTTTTGCTGAACATGTTACCACTGTGCTACATTGGTGTGCCAACTTGGCTTACCTGAACTCTATACAAAAACTATGGGGTATTGTCAAGAGGAAGATGAAAAAACATCTAACCCAACAACACAACACTGATCACCTCCATTACATTGATGCAGTAATTTGTGCTAAAAGGGCCCCATTCCAGTACTGAATACATTTGGCAGACGCTTTTATCCAAAGCCACTTAATGTGAGGGACAAAAGGGAGCATGCATTCAAGATAAAGTGCTATAGGAATAAGAGTTCCACACATAGTGACATGGTGCAAAACAGTTTTTTTAACATTGTTCAATTGTTGTTGAACAATTGTTCTGAAGAGTTTTACTGGGATCTTTTGCAGTTTAATGCTTGGACCACGAGTGACAATTGTCATTTTTTGATTGATCTTTAATAAATAATATTCTAACATGCTGAGATACTTGAGATACTACATCATAATTATAGTCTTAAAATAGTCTTGGAATATTTCATTTTACATGTAATGTCATTTTAAGACAAGTTGCTGCCATAAATTTAAAAAAATATATTATTTCTTTCTAAATTTCTCAGTTTAAACATGTGATATGTTCTTCTCTGTATAAAATATGAGTTTATGAGATTTTGTATTGATTACAAAAGATCTCTTTTCCACTATATTCTATTTTTGTAGGTGTACTAACACCAGGCAAATATGGAGAAGCATATTAGCAAGAAAACTCATCATAAAGAATTGCAGAGTTATGTAAACATAAATTACTGACAACATCAGTATGGTAAGGCCTGTGTCCTAAACACATCACTATCATTATGTCTGAGACTTGTGGTAATATAAGGGACACTGTAAATGTTGTGTATGTGTAAGTGCAATTCAATATGTGAAACACACACAAAAATATATATATATGTATATGTATGATTTACTGAGGACATCCACAGGTTACTTTTTTTTTACTGTAATTAGATGGATTATATATTTTTAATTTTAAATTAGTTATCTGCTTAGTTAATCAGACTTCATTTCACCTCCATTATCTAAATAGCTGGACACATCCTTGGTTTGTTTGCTCTTCATTAGATGTTGCTTAAAGCTGGCGCCTTGTGGCTAAACTGAGACATAACAACTAAAGTTATGATGCTTATAAAAAAAACACTCTCAGTTATTATTTTATTTTATTTCTTTCTATAACAAACTGAGAAAAAGTCAGTTCTCATTAATCTAATAGCGTTTGTTAGTTGTAACTTTGCAATACGACGAGAAGTCACTCACCTGTGCAGGAGGAGGTGGTGCAGACCTACAGTACAACAACATGTAAGGGTCATTTTCATGTGAAGCATAACTTTAAAAAAAAAAAAAAGACAGTAAACGTTTTAGTCGAAGAACATTCCTACACATGCGATCGCGACATTATATTTTCGCCTGTGTTTTGACAGCAAAACGCCATTCTTCAGCAAGGTAGTTTTCGCTCAGTCACTGCGCATGCGTTAAGAGCTGTCAGCCAGTACACCAGGTGCTCCTCGGAGTCAGTCAGGTCCTTAGTGAAATATTGATGATGTCTTTTCTTTTGTTTATTCGATTAAGCTACACGTTTTAGCTGGTAAAAGCCTATATTATACGACACTTTGTATGAATGTTTAAACATTTTTTTAAAAAACAATGTTTTTTGTTTTTTTTTAACAAAGATGTATTTGTTGTAAAAGTTTAACCATACAGTAGCCAAAATTTTAACCATATTTTGAAAATCCACGTTTTCTACAAGGACTATGACTCATAGATGTGAAGGTTTTCTAAATCCAGATACAACTACACAAAGAACGCTTTACGTGGATTTAACTATGTTCTAACACTCATTCAATTCAATTTAATCTAATTTTACAACAACAAAGAGATTATGGAATAACAGTCAGTTGCTGTTTTTGTTCTACCGGTCAGTTTGTCTGGTCTTTGACTACTTTTAATTAACAGCTAGAAAAGGTTCTTGGCCATATTTTCCCACTTTGAATATTTCATTCATTTCATTTCAATTTCCAGCACAAATGTGAAATTGCATTTCTACTTTAACTTGTACTTCAACTAACAACAAATGAAATGGATCTCTCCATGAATTGTTACATGCATTAAAGTTAACAAAACCTGAACATTTTATATTTCTGCAGAAATCGTATTTATGAGGCTCATGTGGGACCAGTGTGGACTAAACTTTCACGTCATCCAGCAGTAATTTCAATAGTGCTTACTCAGAGTACTTATTACTTCAACTTCAGTAAATATTTGAGTTCTGAGTTCATTGTATTTTGATGAGATAAAGAAATTCTCCTTAGAATTTGATTGCATAGACTTAATTATTTGCATTCAACAGCTTGTAAGATGTAAATGCTGACATCATGTGGACACAATGGAGAACTCCACAATAGTCATAATTTGTTCTTAGTGGAACTTATGTTTACAAACAGATACATCCAGTCTTTTATTGTAGTCATTTTAAATGTGTATCAAAGTGCTGTTGTGTAAATTTTTATCATTGACCTGAAAAGGGCTAGTGTGATTACCTATCACACATTAGCTCATAGTGGTCACTGCTGTTAGGTATAAAGTTCACCATTTGCGTCTTGTTGTGAAACAAGTCATTGACGCATTTCATGTGAACTTATGGACCATCTAATGCCCTTTAACCTTTTTGTGTTTGTGTCAGAGCCACAAATGACAGTAATTCAATGGATGCACAGCAGAGACACACTAACACAGAACACAGATGCAATGTGCACGTCCACCTTTATATCTGAGAATCTTGCAAATAATGTTGAATCAGCAGCTGTAATAATAATAGCATGATATAAAAAAAATTGTACTGTATGATAGTCCCTGATTTAAACTTTGCACTTTAGGATCATGCAGAGAAATAATGGATAAGCGATTTTAATGGTGTTTTCAATTGTGTGTGTTACAGAACTCCAGTACTGTACTGCTGTACATCGGTTGTGCTAAAAGGAATTAAAGGAATATGTGTAAGGTACGCCCGTAAGCTGGCTGGGATAGGCTCCAGCACACCCGTGACCCCTGCGGGGACTAAGCGGTATGGAAGATGAATGAATGAATGAATGTGTAAGGTATTTAAATGTATTTTTTAAAAATAATTTTAAAAATTTTCTTGATTACATGTTTCAATCTGAATGTGAGCAGAGATTGAATCAAGCAAAGGCCACTGTTACTTTAAAACAACAAAAAAGGCCACTATCTTTGAACTTTGGTCTCTTAAACCCCCTGTCACTGACTTAATCAAATCATTCCCAGACTGTGAGAAAGGACACTTGTCATTGGTTAAAACTGTTGCACTCCCCCATCCCTACCCCTATCTCAGTTCTAGAGTCCACTTTTTAACTGTGGAGTAAAGCTCACCTATTTCTGAGGCATTAGGTCCCAGACCCAGTTCCACACCTGACAACACCATGTCTGACAAAGGAGCCTTTGATACCAATGTGCTCACCCTCACCAGATTCGTTCTGGAGGAAGGCAGGAAGGCTCAGGGAACAGGTGAGCTGACAAATCTTCTGAGCTCCATCTGCACAGCTGTCAAAGCCATTTCCACTGCTGTCAGGAAGGCTGGGATTGCTAACCTGTAAGTAGTTTCTATTGTACTTTTTCATTCCAAGATGGTTATAATAGTAGAAACATGCATGCATCTGCGTATCAATGTATATATAATTAATGAGGAGAGGAAACTACAGAGTGCATACTCTCAAACACTTTTGGTTTTATTCTAACTTCTTCCTTTTAAAGTATCCAGTTCCACATCCTATTAAGGTTCTGCACATACATTTTCCTTGATATCTGGGTTAAGTGTTAGTTACATGATGGGAATGTTTTAACTTTAGACCTTCATCACAGATAAACTTTGCACATGGTTGTGTACAATCCTCCCGGTAGGAGTCAAGAAGAGAATTGGCCTTCCATAGCATGGGCAAAATTAAAGGGGCACTTATTATAGTCTAAAAGACTAACTATCACATTTCTGTAGCTATTTTTCTTTTTCAAATTTTACTAAAATTTACCTTAGTATTCCTGGAGTATTGCCGACTCAGGCTTTGAAATCTCATCTTTGCTTTCTCATAAGATATGGCATTGCTGGAAGCACCAACGTGACGGGAGACCAAGTGAAGAAGCTGGATGTTCTGTCCAATGACCTGGTCATCAACATGATCAAGTCCTCCTTCACCTCCTGTGTGCTGGTGTCAGAGGAAGATGAGAAGGCCATCATTGTGGAACCAGATAAGAGGGTATGAACATCTGTACGCCTGTGTGAATATGTGCCGTTTGGTTTAGGTTTTAGTCTTTCTCCTTTTTTTGGTGTTTTGACATTAATCAATCTCTTTTTTTCAACTGACAGGGGAAATACATTGTGTGCTTCGACCCACTGGATGGTTCCTCAAACATTGACTGTCTGGTCTCCATTGGAACAATTTTTGCTATCTACAAAAAGGTAAGTAACTATAATGCCGCATGTTAATTCTAAACACAAAGTTATTATTTCGGCACATTGTTGCATTATATGATATAGCTATTGCAACAAAAGCAATATTGCAACAATGCAAAAGATAAGGCCTTTAGACTTTTGTTATCCTGACCTTTCCTCTAGCACCACCGTGTGGTTGATATTTTTACTTTTAAGTCTTGAAGGCTGGATTTTAAAATTTAGACATCCCATCAGGATAAACTGCAGAGACTAGTATCTCTTGACTTTTCTTTGCGTCTTGTTCTCAACTACCTTTGACATTAATTACTAATTCAAATCAGCCTGCGTTGTATTTAGTGTTAACATGCTACTGTCAGATAGCGAAGATGGTAAACATTAACTGCATGTTATCCTTCTATCATGCTGACCTTAGCATTTAACTCACAGCACTGCTGTGCCTAAGTACAGTCTTAAAGTGCCTCTGGCATGGCTGTAGATACTCACACAGGGAACTATGTGAGGGAACTTTATTGTCATATATTTTCAAAAATATGGCCTATGTCAGATCTTGTACGTGTGCACCATATACACTACACCATAGCTGAGATATCAGATCCCATATCCTGTATCCAGGCAAAAATAATGTTTGATGTTTACACTGTCCTCCAAATCTTTATGCTTCTACCCTTATCAGAGATAATGTCAGCTGAACGACAATTTTGGCTGTCAAAATACCTTTTTCTGTTGTAACATGGCTTTCACACTTTCTTTCGTAGACAACAGATGGTGAGCCATTGGAGAATGATGCTCTGCAGCCCGGAAGAAACATTGTGGCAGCAGGTTACGCTCTGTATGGCAGTGCCACTATGATGGTCCTCTCCACTGGTCAGGGAGTCAACTGCTTCATGCTCGACCCTGTAAGACCACAGCTGTAATAGATTTAAACAATACTTTTTATCTAACGCTGGATTTAAATGTTTTTCTACTGCGATTCCTTTTCTTCAACTAATATTAACATGTATTTGATTGCATCTTGATAATTTGGTTCTTTTTTTTTTATTTAGGCAATCGGTGAATTCATTTTGGTGGATCGAGATGTAAAGATAAAGAAAAAGGGAAAAATCTACAGTTTGAATGAAGGATATGCACAGCAGTTTTATCCAGATGTGACAGAGTACCTACAAAAGAAGAAATTCCCAGAGGTAATAAATACATGGCTTGTTCTTGTGCTTTTAAAAGTCATTATATTACAAAGTCTTAACTTCAAAAGCAAAACATGTTAATTATGAATACTATTACAGTGGCTTATAATTTGTGTTTCTAGGATGGCTCTGCTCCATATGGCAGTCGATATGTTGGTTCAATGGTAGCTGATGTTCATCGTACTTTGGTGTATGGAGGAATCTTTTTATACCCTGCTAATGTCAAGAGTCCTAAGGGCAAGGTGAGCAGACAAAGCTTGGAAAAGTTATTTATTTATTATTTTATAGCATTTTTTAACTTTTTAAAAAATCTGTGTTATATTGCAGTTTAATATTTGTCATGTTTGCACTGAATCACTTTCTCCTTCTTGAATCTCCAGTTGAGGCTGCTCTATGAATGCAACCCCATGGCTTTTATCATGGAGCAGGCAGGAGGCATGGCCACTACAGGAGCTGTGAATATCCTAGATATCCAGCCCACCAACATCCACCAGCGAGTTCCTGTGGTCCTCGGATCTCCTGATGATGTGCAAGAATATATTTCCATTTACAAGAAGCATAACAAATGAGGCACTCTGGTGTGTATAAACGTACACATCACAGTATAAATGTGCTTTGGCTAGCAAAAACAAGCAAAACACAAAAGAATTATGTGCTTTTTCAGTCTCTTTAAGTTCTCAAGTCAAGTCTGTTAATGAGAACCCTAAATCCTGGACCAACACAATGACCAAGAGCCTGAACCAAGACATTCATTGTTATGTGTTTACAACTCTGTGAACTGGACTGATGAAGAAATCAGGAGATTTCCAGAACCAACGAACTCCACCTCACACAGTGTCAATCCCAGCTCATTGTTGTGTGTCTGTAATTTAAACACACTGTGTATTTTTAAAATAAAAGCATATGAAAAGATGTCCATGTATTTCACTAAGTTACTAAAATCTAGTATACGTGAATGGGTTGACACAGATAGCATGGTAATATTCATAATTATAAAATTATAATTATATAATTGTAAAAATAAAAACAGGAGATTTTTGGCTGAGGTATCACAAGATATGACACATTTTACACACATTAATTCTTGAAGCTGCCTTGTACGGCCATAATATGATCTGCTGGCCTCTGACCAGCTTCAGTGCTCAGTGCAATTCAAGGACTCCTCTGTGTTGTAACAAGGGCACGTTCAGTTCTTTCACTTTACTCACTTTATTCTGCCAGTCTGAGATTTAATCAGTCTGCTTCAGTTCAATCAGCCACAAATTTTCCTATTTTTTTCACATGATTGTCACCTTTTGTTTTTCGTAACCTTGATTTATAATTTTTCCACATGGAAACATGTTGTTATAAACATGCACATGCATACTGCTACTGCTAATATGGGATTTCAGTGTTTTATCCAACTTCAACATGTGGCTAGGAGGAACCAAGAATCAAACCACCAGCCATGGTCCATTTTACTATATTATATTTGAACATTGTGGGATCATTGTAAATAACCACAAATTACTAACAATAATTGTGCTATTGTTAAGGCAAACATTAATATTTAAACAAAGCTTTTGTTCAAGTTGACATCTTACATTATTGCATTATACATTTTCTGGCATCCCTTTCACATTATTAATGACCTATTCCAAAATTAACATGTTGGCAATAGTTACAGTACAGTACCAGTTACAGAGAATATGATGAAAAATATTAATACATATTCATACATACAAAATATACATTTCTTATAACAATTTATAATATATGATTAGCTACTAACTACTTATGTATTATTAAGGATTTTCCACCTGTCAGTGTAGGTGGACAGGCCAAATCGTTATAATCAGCTGCATCCTGGAAGCCAGTCCCAAGCCTGGTACAGAAACTGGGATGAATGGCACCCAACATTAAAAAAAATGTGCCAAATTTGTGTTTATGATCGCTGGCGGTGAGTCTGATCATGTTACAAGGAAAAACAAACAAACAAACAAACAAACACCTTCAACGTAAGTAACAAATTTTAAGCTGCATTCCTATTTTTGTAATAGAGTATTTGTTTAAGTAAGTACAGTCCTAGGTATTGGATTTGTGTTGTTTGTGTTCTACCACCCTAAGCTAAGCTAATAGCTGATGGTTTTGGCACCATATTTATTTGAAATATACAAGTTTAAATAATATTTTCATGTAATTGTTGCAAATAGACAAAACACTACTATTTCAATAACCTGGTAGAACATGGGATGACTTGGTTTTTTAACCTTATTTGACAACATTCATAAATAACTCTAACTGTGTTGTTTCATTTGTTTCACATTCTGTGCTTCTTTATCAGTCCCTGATGATTTCTGGCATCAGCGGTAGACCCTGCCATGCCTTGGCATAACCAGAAATGTCTCATGTTTGCCATAGTACTGATGAGCCAAAAAGACTCACTAAGAAAAACAAAAAGACCCAAACTACATGTTTACACAAAAGCTTCATTCAATCAACTAAGTTTATTTAGGGGAGCAGTCATTATGGTTTATAGAACAACAAGGCTTTCAAAGTCACAATATGAAGCCTGCATCTTTGCTCGTACTATACTGCAGTCTCCAGCTCTGAAAAAAGATCAACAAAAGTCTGAGCTTAAACTTAATGAGATTTTAATAACATTACAACATAATAATAACAGAGTTGTGCAGATCACTGCCCGGTGATGTCACTTGGAAACTTGGCACTGAAGACCAAAAGCTTCTCTGAGAGCATAATGGAAATTGCATTTCCTTTTTACTGTGTATTGAGGCCTCTTGATGTGAGAATATCATATGTGAGTCATATGGAAGTTAAATTATGTGAACCAAAAGCAGATGTTTGACTATAGATGGAAAGCTCACCGCATTTGAAGAACACCTTTTTATACACACTATAGAGAATGCAAATTTTTGTATGTAGCTCCAGTGTGCTGAATGGAATCCATACTGTCCACTATTCACTAAAAGCTGAACCACTTCCTTTTTCATGCGTGCTTGTCAGTGTCAGCATTCAAGGGCCACAGTGCCCATGAGACACACAAACACTTACACTTCACAGGCACATTTGTTTATTTCGATTTTGTTCAGACTGTGTATGATTATAGGTTGTTGAGTCAATATTTAGATTTTGCAGCAAAAGCAAAACCCAGCCTGTCTTCTTTTCCTTGCTACTGTTTGTAGTGTGTATATGTACTGTACACGTGCACGCTCGTGTATAAAGAAAAAGATGATTTAAATAATAGCCATGCTATTAAAATACTTGAATTATTTAGCCAAGCCACTATATCATGGATTTTTATGCCAATTTATTGTTTAATGAAATTGATTGCAAATCTTCATGAACACATCATAATGCATCACACATGTGCCAGTTATCTCTATTTTGTCCTGTTGTTTTTCTAACAATGACACGTCAGTACCTGTTGTTTCTGTTGCAGCTCTTCTGTGTCTGTCTGATATCCAGCCCATGTCCAGACAGGCTCTGTTTACTTTACACTCCAATGAAGAGTGTTCGATTTATCTGTGGTGTTACTTTGCAGCTGACAGCTTACTCAATCAGCAACTTCCCCTCTTTCTTAAGGCCATCTCGGTTTTGCAAGTGCTTGACTGCAGAGAACATCAGCAAGTCAACTTCCAAATTGTGTGCATTCAGATATAAAGGAAATAAATACAATTTCAGCCTGATGAAATTATATAATAAATATCGTTATAACACATATTTCAATATACAGTTAAATGAACTTTGGCATATTTAATCCTGTATTGATTACGCTCACTCACAGAGTCATTGGTATTACACTTTTTTTCTTGTATTATTGTTTCTGGGGTTGTTTTAAATTTTTCATGTGAGAGCAGTTAGTTGAGAGTTGACAGGGAATGAGACAAAGGTGGGAAAGACATGCAACAAATGTCCTGAGCTGGATGTGGTAGTTCACTTAACTCCTTGACCACCACAGTACAAACTAACTAAATTTAATTTTCAGATGGGGAAAGCTGTATGCAAAAGCTATATTTGGTTAGTTTTATAGATCCATATATATATATGTGTGTGTGTGTTTCTTTTCCTCTGTAAACACAAATAGATGTTTTATTTAGGTTGTTCATACCCTGAAGCAGACTAATGAAATGCTGAAATAACTAAATAGTCATTAGCACTGTCTATGCAATATCCCACAATAGTTGCAAGTTGAATACAGAAGTTCATAAGCAACAGATGAAAGCTATATCAATAAATGTATATAACCGCTGACTTCCATTATAAACATGATTTTCTGTCTTAAATTAGACCTACCATTGTTCCTCTTGTTTAACAGGTCAGCATGGCTTTTCTCAGCACAGTGACAGCAGACCTATAACACCTATGTTTGAATTAAACATAAACTCTGTATCC
>OMLM01020543.1:0-19965 GCA_900302695.1 Helostoma temminkii | reverse complement strand
AAACTCTGTATCCCAGACCACCCTGACTGAAACTAACTGCTAATCCAAATACTGCCTCAACCTTCATCCAGAAAGGACCCATATTTGTACTTTATGCATCCCTGGTCCCATCCACCCCTTCCCATCAAATATTCTTATTTAGAAAGAAACTGTCAAAACACGCTCCACAATATCTTAAATTCAAACCAACCTCTGAGGGATTGTAGTACAGAGTGAAAATACTGTGTGAAAATCTTCTCTTAACACTGTGTCAAATCTTTTTGGTTACCTTGGAGAAAACTCTTGTCCAAGACTGAAACCAGAACTGATGTAAGTTTACTGAAGGAGAGTTGGGTGGGAGAAACCATTACCACAGTTTACTCTAAAGTTATGTTACTCAGCAGCAATAATGTTTGATGTGGATTGTGCTGATCCAGTTTTCTTAAGTTGTTGGCAGATAAATTATACAATATCTATCTACTCATGAATGTTAGACCTACAGTATATCCATAATGACTGCTTTATGGAAAATGTCTTTCTCTAAAAAATAAATAGCAATAGGTCGCCTGAAATAGTCTTATTTCTTTTTGCTAGTTCAGATACAGTAGCCACAGTCTTTTGTACTATTTGTATAAGAGCATAGGAAAAAGTCCATTCAGATTATCATGATTTATTTTGTGGCGTGAAGGATGGGGACAGTTGGATCAGACCACCGCCTGTGCTGCGCCTTACAAAGGGCGGTGTGTTTGGATTAAAAGCATGCATGTGGTTACTGTCACTGAAGACAGCCTGGTCTGAGGCTCAGGCTCTTCATAAACTTAGAGTTCGTGTTTCTTCATGCTGTAGGATGTGTTGTGTATTACAATAACTGTAACATAGATGGAAGGAACCCAACCACCAAATTACAGACCTCTCTATCCACATGAACAAAAATATAGTATATCAAAGAATGCTCTTGAATATGTTTGCATTTGTATGTGTTTGGATATTTTTGCATGATGGGTATGCCACTCTTCCCATGTAACACAAAGCTGTAGTTCTTATGTACTTATATATCTTAGGCTAGAATGAGCCACGGTGGGGCCACGGTGGATCCACAGTTGGGCACACCTTTGTCACCTGGGCTTGTGCATCAGAAAACATTGACACTCACCAACCAGCCCACCACCATCCTAACATATCATAACAAATGAGGTGTGGTCACAGCCATTTAAAAAAATATAAAGAAACCTCTTTTTACTGCATTACATTTAAACATACTGGGGTTTTGGGATGATGATCCTTGTAAGTAACCACAAATCAATAACTGCTGTTATAAAGATGCACATGCATACTGCTTCTGTTAATATGGAGTTTCAGTGTTGTGTCCATGGGCACTTCAACATGTGGCCAGGAGGAACCAGGAATCAAACCACCATCTGTGGACTACTGTGCTACATTATATTTAACAATTAAAAATAACATTGTGGGATGGGAACTTGTCATGATAATCATTGTAAATAACCACAAATTACCAACAACGATTGTGCTATTGTTAAGACAAACATTTGTTCCAGCTGACGTATTAATTATTGTATTAGACATTTTGTGGCATCTCTTTGACTTTATTACAAAACATGTACTGCAATAGCCATGTGGCATGTTGTAAAGCAGTTGCAATACAGTATTAGTTACAGAGAAGTCAATGAAAAAAGCATTATAACACGATCATATCATGTAAATACTACAAACCGAGTCAGCAACTGGTTAGCTTAACTTAGCATGAAACCTGGAAAAATCAGGAAGTGAGCTGTTAGTGAAAATGAAACATCCCTACAGCACAATAATCAACTCTTCATACTGTATCTTGTTTCTCTTTAGTTCCTACAAAAACGGAATTGCTTTGTCACAAAACATGACACGTTATGCACAATCAAAGAAAACACAATGTACACTAACTTTTAAAAGAGTCATGCCAGCTCTTAACCCCTTTCTAGCCTTTTTAAGGTGTGTAAGGGCCACCTTACAAATGGTGGGGTGTTTGGATTAAAAGCATGCATGTGCTTACTGTCACTGAGGACAACCTCATCTGAGGCTTAGACTCTTCACAAACTTAGAATCAGTGTTTCTTCATGCTGTAGGATGTGTTGTGTATTACAATAACTGTAACATATATGGAAGGAACCTAACCACCAAATTACAGACCTCTCTATCCACATGAACAAAAATATAGTATATCAAAAGATGCTCTTGAATATGTTTGCATTTTGCATGTGTATGCATATTTTAGCATTATGGGTTTGCCACTCTTCCTATGTAACACAAAGCTACAGTTTTTATGTGGTGTATGAGCCAGGGTGAGGCACCCCTTTGTCACCTGGGCTTGTGCATCAGAAAACATTGACACTCACCAATGTGTCATAAATCGGCCCACATGTGTCTTGCCAAAAGTCTTAAGAAAACTTCTTAGGCTGCCAGACGGGTCTTATAACAGTGCCCCCTGCTATGCAAACAGCAATTTGTTCCAACAATGTTGAAATATTATTCAGAGAAATGTCAGGGAAGCCCCAGATCACATCTAATTTTCAGTTTCCCAAAACAGCAGCTACGCCTTGAAGACAGAGCTCAAAATGTGCCCCAGGCTGGCATGTTGCCAGACGGATTGAATTACAGGATGCACCATGGCAATGAAAATCTGGCATCCTTGTGTCCTTCTTCCCCAACTAGCTTGTAGAATCATACTGTGAATGTCTTTGTACATGCACAAGGAGTATTAATCCCACTGTGATCCCTTGTAGACCTTACATATAAGGATCTCATATTACTTTTACAAAAACAACATGTCTTTTGCATTGCTTAAGGGATTAAAGGACATCTTTGGAAATACAGTGTGAAGATTCATGCCCCTGTCATATTTGTCAGCAAAGATAGCACAAAGATTGGAAAACAGATAGCCTCAACATGTTTAATATCTTAGCTAGTTGACACAATACTATTTTTACTTTATTAATGATTTTACTTGTTGGCTGCAAGGTCTTGCCTAGAAACCTGCTCAGATCCAAGAAATTGCCCAGCTAACATCTTAAAATATTGTAAAATGAGTCCTGAACAAAGGAGTTATTATTAATTTGCAAGTTTTATGTGTGGCAATAGATGCATTTTATATTCCATTTGACAGAACCAAGCAAGCTGTTTAACTTGTTTCAGACTTTGTGTTAAGATAAGTTAAGTGGCCACTGGGCTTGTTTTCAACAATTAGATGGTTTCAATGTTCCACACACTCCACAAAAACATATTTCCAAAACTGTGAACCCTTGTGGCTGATTCCCTCAAGTCCAGTCCAAAAATCTAGATTTACTTTCTGTTGTCTTAGATATCAATAAATACCTTTTTAGTAGCATATTGTGAGGACTCTCTGCATTTGACAACCAACTTCACTTTGGCCTAAAACACAGTAATCTCTAACACTAAACATTGAGGTTTGGCATAAGAAGTCATTACACCATCACATGAAGATTCATTGGGCCTCTCTAAAAATTAGTGAGCTTGTTCAAACTGTTGGTATTCACGGACATTATGATTAAACATATTCACGGGAGTGAAGAGGCCTCCTGAAGAGATTTAAAATCACATTTTCAGTGACCAAGTGTTCGTTTTTCAGTGGTCTGCTTTCTTTTTTCCTCTTTGCTCTTGTAATGTGGATGCTAGGGAATCATTTTCTTCCTTTCAGGTTTCTTGTTAAAGCCTTGCTCTTGTGAACAATGACTTCTCTGTGTTGAGATTGTGGTGGCATATCTGTCCTTGAGCCTCTATTTCCTCTTGGACAGCTACATGAACACAGTTTGAAGAGAAGAGAAGAGAAGAGGTCACTCTGCTCTTGTTCTTCTGTAATAGTTATAGCCTTCAGTATACTTCTTTCTTCCATAGTAGGCTAATACCTCTGGGGAAAATTTGTGGCTTTATCTTCCGCTTTCTGTAGTGAAAAGAGAAGTTTTTCATTTATCTTAATATTACCTGAACAGTGTCAAAGAATAACTCTACCCTAAAGACTACATGTTACTGCATGTGTTATTATCTTCTACAGTGCCCGCAGTCACTTACTCTCCTTTATGATAGAAAACTGGTCATTTAAAAACTGCATTTTGTATTACTGGGATTATCTTTGTGTAATATTAAAACTTGTTTGATGACAATTATGCAAATATAAAAAAAAAACTCAAGCAGAGTTCAACTCCCTGTTCCAACATTTTATCAGCCCCACCTGCTTTGATTAAAAAAAATCTTTATATGAAGCACAAACTATAAGAAGACTATTCTTTTTGTAATATCATCCAGCTTTACTCCCAGTTGTAGTGTAAATCTGCTCCACGAAGCAAGCCAAAGTAACCTGAATATGCTGCTCTTGGGAAACTAGTACAACAAAACACTTTATCAGTTCTAAAATTTTTTGGCTTTGATGACTTGATGGCTCATGAGTACTTAAGGCCAATTTACAGTCAGAATGACCCATGTTTGAACTGTTCTCTTCCTCCCCCAGAGGGATATACTTAGGCTTAGAATATGTGGTACCACCCTAAAACATGAATGGTGTGATAAAGGCATGGGACCTGCTTTAGCCTGCAGAGCACAAGGATAGAAAATGTTGCTGGTAAGACCACAGAAGAACATGGATGTTAAAATAGAGTAAGAGTCTACAACCATGCCAGCAGATCTGCAATATGTACACATTTGGCAAAACAATGTTTAGAGCTAATGCTACAGTAATACAGTAAGCAGCCTGCTAACATGTCTACATGACAATACTAAGATTCTGATTAGCATGGTTTAACCGGTACTGTGTAGTATAAGTACAGCTGGAAATGACAGATTTGACTTTCCTGATAAAAATCATTGACCAAAGTTATTAAGAGTCATTGTCTGGGGAGTACAAACATATGTGCACTTGTACACATATGTACAAATATGTACATTTAGAGTTTTTAGTCATTTGGCAGATACTTATATTCAAACTGGCTGCAGAGTGAGGAGCTCACAGGAGGCGCAACTTGGGGTTCACTGTCTTATTCAAAGATGCTTTGACATATGGATTGTAGTAGCTGGGGACTGAACCATGAACCTTGCAGTAAGCTGCTGTGGATTTACTTCTGGGTTAGAGCCAAAATTAAGGTGATTCAGTCCATACTGTCTAATCTTTCATGTGCATATCAGAAACATGCAGTAGTGCTGTGCTGTTCACTTGGTTCATAGATCCTACATTCCTGCACATATTCATGACATGTGCAAGGTTAAGGCTACATTCTTGTTTTTACTAAAGATATATGAATTCCTTTCTATTTCTTGTGATGAAAAAGCTGAAGAAATATAACATATCTAAGACAGACATCTGAGAAGTTACCATGAGCCACAGAAAAATGAAAAATGCAGGCAGCAAAACAGTTGGCAGCTTTTTGATACTGACTCATTTTTCTCCCTCCCCTCAGTCTCTCTGCCTCTCTCTGGGCTTGGAAGCACTTGAATACAACCTTCAGTGAACTGTTCTGGCAGTACAGCTTGTGTGTAATGACTTCTGACAGCAGTGGAGACAAACTGAAGAGCATGTCTGTCTCTGCAAGAGTATTTACAAATCTACTCTTGGGAACCGCGTTCCAATTCTGGAAACACTATTATTTGCAAGCTGCCATGACTGACTGCATGGAGACAATGCATATGCGGAGGTGTGCTTTTGAGAAAAATAGAGGACAGGATGCTAGGCCTCACAAATCCCAGAACAATGTGAGAGGTTTGGTATAATGGTAAAACGTTAGTGATATCTTGAAGTGATTTAAGAGGTACAGTTTGGGGAAAAGCAGCTGCCTGCTCCATCATACAGAGCCGCTGGCTCCATTGAATCTGGCCGTTGTTCATGTCTGGCTGACATCCAGGGTGGGATTTTGGTTCTGCTATGCATTATGGACTCTCTCATAAAAGTGAAATGTAAGTGTGGCCAAGATGTGTTCTTTGGTTTATATTCAGCTTTGTACAGGTCGTGCGCATCAGTGTATTTGGCTCATAAAGGGCAAAACACAGAGGCACACAAGCTTTTATCAACAGTAAAAAATGTTGCATTGTAGAGTCCTCAGTAACGATGCGGCACCCATAGATATCGCTGTGAAGTGTCATCTTTGATCTCAATAGTCTGGGCTGATGTCACGCTCTTTGTAGTTAATAGAGACCCTTGAGGAGTTCACCATTTGGGCTTCTCTAACCTCCACTTTGATGTTGCTCTAAATTGAGCCTGCAGCCAGCCTGTTGCTGTGGTATGCCAGCTGAACGAGGTGGAGGGGGCAGTTTGGGGCTGTTTGGCTAAGAACCTCTTCTGCACTTGTCTCACTAATCTCTCTAATTGGAATTGGGGGTCCGAGGGTCCTCTGAGAGCTGCCAGATTCTTATGGTCACAGTGTGGTGATGTGACGGGGTCAGGAGAACAGAGTTAGAAACTGCTATACCTTGTTTTGTTGGCCTTGTAGTTCAAAGGAATCCATTATGTCTTCATTTGAAGTGCTTCAGGCTTGATGTTTGTTTACAGGGTGTGTGACTGCAGTTGTTATCCTTCTTCACACTCTTTTATTTGTTAGGTGTTAGGACATAGGAAATACCCTTTACCATAAGGTACCTGGTCATTAGGATTTCACACCACTGCAGACACACACACACACACACACACACACACAAACACCAAATGTGAATTATCATTAGCTTTTCTAGTGAGAAGACTGAAAATCACAGTTCTTAAACCTTTAAGCTGTTTTGTCTTAGTTGTATCTGTACACAGCATGAGTACACAGTCAAGGCTCGCTGCGTTTCAAGAAACTAGCTCTGCATGTGTTATAACAGCTGTTTTAGTCCCTGCAGCATCCCAGTTTTTTCCAAAGAAACAAGGATGTACAATTATTCAAATAGCAGACCTCAGCAGTTGAATGATATTTTAAATTCATTTTCTGCTTAATTTAATGCATGGCAGACCATAATTCCCAATGTTTCTAACAAGAATTGGGGTAAAATACTAGAATAGCTGAAATATGCACAACATTATGATTTTCCACATCACCCTTTTTACATAACATTTACTATTGAAGTCAAACTACAACGTTAGACAATATTTCCCACAATGCACTTGTATAATTCCTTCATTCAGATTCCTCTAAAACTACAACTCTGACACTTTTGGATACTTATTATTTATGTTTTCATTTGTTTTCATTCAAAATAATGGAATCTTAAAATCGTCCAGACTTTCATTTGAACTATGGCTGGGGAGAGATAATTTATTTTATTTATTTATTTATTCATTTTTAATCTATCCACCCACACCAACTTTGTGGTATTGCAACAGTTATACATTATAAAATAATAACTGTAATGTAAGATCTCATTAAGTATCATTAGTTTAAAAAAATATAGTTGAAATTCCAAGTCATTTTCGTTATTAGAGAAAAAAAAAAGTAAAATAAAAAAAGTTTCCTTTTACTTCAGTTTAAAAACGGCAGCTTGCGTCACCGCCCGTGTGTGACGAGAGAATCACAACAAGTTTGTCGGACCAATTGGACGCTTGTTGCAGTAACCTAATCAGCCCATCACCACTCAGCCCTCATCACAAAGCGGTCGCGGTTCTAGTCGCTGTTTGGAAGGAAAAGCGGATGAGTGAGTCTGGGAACACGGACATCGTTGTACCTTTGGAAAATGTTTTGCTAATACGTATTTTTTGCGGACATGGCGAAAGTTTTCAAAACTTTTGTGCGTCTGGGTGCTTGGTGAACGATACATACAACCGACTGTGAATTGGCGAGAACTGAAAAGTTTGTAACAACATCGTGTTTAAGGTCTTACCATGACTGGCTTGTTTTGGCAGCCCTTAATGAATAGTTGACTTTGTGGCGCCTCGCTGACTTCAAATGATCAACAATGACCTGATATGAAACCACGAAGGAGTAAACTGTTGACACAGCTTGATGGACTTACGGATGCTCATATGCTCTAGACTGGGAAATGGAAATGGCAAGTCGTGCCATATTGATGGAGCGGATAGTTGTATTGATAAGCAGTGTGTTCATCATAATCATCGGTCTCTGTGTCGGATCTCCAACCCACAGCCGTCGCCTGATCTGCTGGAAAGCCATCCTCAAGTGCCACGGAGAGCCGGAGTGCCATTACGCTTATGATCAGTACCTTTATGCCTGCGCATCTGTCATTAATGGGGAACGCAAGAAGTGTCCCAGCCACTGCATATCCTCTCTGATTCAACTCAATCTAACCCAGAGTGGCCCGGCTCTGGAGGACTGCGACTGCGCTATGGACTCGGTCTGCAGGAGCACCAAACAAGCGATCGAGCCATGCTTACCGCGGACCAGCACCATGGGCTGCACCGAGGCCAGGCGGCAGTGTGAGCTGGACCCGTCTTGTAGCTCCGCTATGAGGGATTATTTGGTTCACTGCCGAAAGCTTTTCGGAGGGGAAAGGTGCACTGATAGCTGCCGCAGAGTCATAGCCAACATGCGATCCATACCTAAAGCGCAACAGCTCGACACTTGCGTTTGTGATGGTACTGAGAGGAACATATGCGAGTACATTAAGGTCAGCATGAAAACGTTCTGCTCCGACTCCAGTGACAGGTTCGCGGGAAGCGGCTTTTCAGACTCTGAGGAGGACTCTGATGATGACTATATTGATCAGGATGAGTATCAATATTGGGAAAACTCAAGTGACTCAGTGCCTTGCTACACTGTGCTGAACATCCTGACCACCATTTTGGTTTTAACCAAATTTATCTGAACAGCTGCTGCCATTAAGAGCAGCTACAAAGTCAGTGGCCTTGCTCAGTGTGAATTAAAAGCTCAGCCAGTTTTGTCAGTAATCTAACATGATGATTAATTCAGGCTGAACTTTCTGCTACAGATTTTCAAAAAAGTCCTATAAGTCAGAACTTTATTAAGTCCAACATGAAAATGAGGATGTGGATTAATGTATATTTCAGTTACACGTTCAAAAATGCTAGTCATCTGCTAATGGTAGAGGATCCTATTTTTGTATGTCAGATATATAAAGGTAAATTGAAAATAAATGTACAGTATATTGTAAAAATATATGTTTATGAGTGATATGCCATTTGCACTGTAGATGAATAGCTGAGTCCCACTCTTTACTGCATAATGAGGAAATAGCCTATGTTTTGTCTAGAAGTGCCTAAAAGTCTTTAAACTGGTTTTATTCACCGTTATGTGACCATGTCAATGTCAAGCTGTGAAAGCTAAGAAATGATTTCTTTACCAGAAACACAGACATTTTCTATAAGCCCTCGATTAAAAACCAAAGTTGATGTAAGCCACTAAAGCGCTTAAATCCCAGGACAGATCGTGAATCCGAGGCAGAATCTCTTGAGGGTGATACACTTGACCTTGTAAACATGGATGTTTGCATAAGGTATAAAGTGTTAATTCTTTAAAACTGTTCAAACAGATAAGAGAAAGGTAAACAACACATCATCCTCTTGGGGATTTGCAGCACAAATGGAGCCAGGATCAGTTTGTTTATCTTCAACCCACAAAGACACACTGAGAAAAAAAGATGTCTGTGTTCGGGCCGAGTGGAGATATTAAGTGTCCATTATGAACACGCTTCTCTGAATGTACATGCACGCTAAATAAACAAGAGTTTTAAAATGATCCTGCTTTGGGCTTCTGTCTTATTATCTTAGTTTCATAAAGATTTGAGTTTCATGCAATGATTAAAGTTTAAAAAATGTATAACCATTCCTGTTAAAATGTCATCTCCTCATTATGCTTGTGTCCTCATTATGCTGCTAGAGTTTAGCCTCAAGATAACTTACTTTTGTTCCATTTGTGAAGTGTATTGTCTTAGTATACTCGCACTTCTGCTGGTAATCTTGCTATTTATCTAAACAAACACATTAAGTGATAACTGTCAGTAGCAGGTTCTAGGCCTCAGAACAAATCAAAGTTTTACCCTAGATTTTATAAATCAGCACATCAAAGTCTCAGTTTCTTCACTATAGCTGTTTGTAATCAGTATAGTTATTCTAACCAGCCAAGCATTTCTTAAGTAGTGGTGAATGCCAAGAAGAATGAACACATCACAGATGTGTCTAGTCAGTTTGCTGGATTTTTGTGAAACAATGTCTCAGGCTCAGATTTTAGGATTTCTGTATTCAACATATGATTTTTAATCAATGATAGAAGTGGTGGTGCAGGTTAAATGTGTCTGCTTACACGCTTGTGATTCAAGTTAGGAGTTAGTCAGCTTGCTATACTTATAAAAAGCCAGCTCACCCTCCTTCACTTGTGATAATGTGTCTTGAAACCATTGATTCCAGCCATGCTGCCTTTCAAAGAAAAGTGATGGGCCCTCCAGCCCATTGATTGGAAGAGAAGTCGAGTGGCACCTCTATTATGGAGATGCAAAATACACAATGGTCCTGCGGCACAATGCGGGGGCACTTCATTCTCTGTGCTCCTCTGTCACCCTTTTCAGAGAGTGGGGGAGCACGAGGAGACATCTATCCCAGAGGAAGACAGGAAGGAGGAATAGGAGTTATGTGACATAGTTCTGCTTTATTGCCTTGTCCAAACTCCTGCTGATAGTTTAGCTTTACAGTTAGTTGTCTTACAATTAGACATTCAGTCTTTGCTAAGTTCTCTCTGAAGCTGTCGGGATGACGTTATATCGTAGTTTGGCAGGCTTCATTGTACAATATGACTTCATTCTGAAAACATACCATTAGACTTAAAAAGAGTGAGCAAAATAATAAATCTTGCTGTGGCAGTGTTTGTTAAAAAAATTCCATCTAAATGATCTGGTGAAGGCATTTCTGGGTCTTTTGTTATGAGAATCAAAAGCCTCCCACTGTCACTTTAAGAGAGCAGGCCTCTACTCCAACCATTAATAATTGTAATGCCTTTTTATTATTGCAGAGGATAATGAAGAGATGAGAGTCGTATGGGGGCCCCAGACCATACTTTACCCTGAAATGTTTTCAATTAACTTTTGGCATCAGAGGAAAATAGGAATGTTGAATTTTTTTTCCCATGCCAAAACAGAAAAGAGTCAACTGGGGCTTTTGGTGCAGGAACTAGAACCTCATTAAAATTGCCTCATCATAACTCAAACTGTTGCTTGGCCAACCTCCCCTCTGCCCCACCCCAAATCCTTCATCCTGTAGGTTAATTATGGAAAAGCAAAAAGACAGCCTGACGTAAACGTTTTGTATACAATATTCATTCAAATGTCTAATATAGTTTTTAAGTGTCTGCTGATGCATTGTGCCATTTACTTACTCACATAACGCCATACAGGTTTGGACAACTTCTTTCTCTTAAAAATAGAAATCATCATTTAAAAACTGTGATTTGTAATTACTTGGGTTATCTTTGTGTAATATCAAATTTAGTTTGATAATCTAAATCATTTAAATGTGACAAAAAATGAAAATAAAATAAATAAAATCTATACTTTTTCATAGCACTGTAACTCCCTTCCTCTCAGTCCCAGTGGAACTCAAAACGCAAAACATTTTTTTAAACAGCTCGACTGCCAGACTGACTTTTTCCTGTTGAACCTATTTTGGAACTTGCAGTCCTAGAATAAAAAGAACTTCTGCCATTTCAGTTATACTTATGTTTGCCTCATTTAAACCCAAAAAGAGATGCAGTAAAAATGTTGAAACGGAGAAAAGGGGGTAACAAGTCTAAACCTTGAAAACCTTGTATATTCTCACACTCCATTTTAACTTTTTAACTTAGGAACAGCTGCCAAATGTAATAATATAATGTTAAATGCAAAATAGAATTTACAATATATTTGAGAAATTTCTTGTACTAAATATTTACTCTTTTCAACCCCAAGAATCATCTAATGATAAAAAAAAAATTCAGTTTCCCGTAGTACCATATTTTTGACTAATGTACTCACACTATGTAGCTTGTCAAGCAAAACTATGTAGCTTGTGTTGATAAGTTACAAGTTAATTACAGTATATGAGCAGTACATTTAGTATGTTAACTTTCTCTTTCCTTTTTTCATGTACTACTTTGTGATAAAAACAACTGCAGAAGAATAATAAAGTCAGAAGGCTGATTTAGTAATGTCAGTAACACAACAATAAACCCATCTAATGTTAACTATTTGCTTAGCAACCATAAGCTCCTAGCCATAACAATCCAAGTAGGCTGTAGCAGCAAAGCAGAGTGCATGAGATTAAGCTATAAAGGCAACTCTTCTTTTCTAATAGGAGGAATGTGTGTGTTTGTTTTTAAGTTATACAGTTTCACTTTCAGCTTAACACACTGCTAGATCTGGGTTACAGATCACTTTTGACCAAAAATAAACTTGGCAAAAGCAAAGTGGAGTGAATAAGCTCCAGTAACCCACTAAATGTGGAGGTTTGGGGAAGGACCTGAATAAGGCAGTACCCTGGGCTTTAGTGAGGTGGGAAAGGTGGAGGAGGGGTTGATTTATGATTGAGGGTAAATGGGCGAGGGGTTTGGTTTAAGAGAGGGGCTGAGCTGGGTTGAATGTCAGGGATTTTAAGCCTCTCTGAATAATGATGCAAAGAGGGAATATGTAATCAACCAATAGGGTTGTCTCTATCTGCAGTAGGAATTGTCCTGTGTGTGTTTCCCTCCTGCAGCCCAACCAAAAAGCAGTGGTGCACAGTTTTCAAGGACTGAGAGAGGAGGAGGGGGAACACAAAACATAGCTGACAAGAGGCATAACTTCATTTCCACGGTGCTGTGACAGCTGTGTGGAGTAATCTGCCGTAGCAGCCCTCTAAAACTTCAATGCCTTTAGTGACCCAGGGAAGTGGGGAGGGGGCAACTCCAACTGTGTCCAGGCATTTAGGAGCGCAAGGGGGCTCCTTTTACACCCTTCCAATGGCCTTTGTTTGTAAAATATTCCTTACCTCATTTTTTAACAAAATGCAAGGACTATAGGTGTGACACAACAGTAGTGGTCATTTTCAAATCAAACTTAGAATTCATTTTTCATCTTGTGAACAATCAGTTTCACCACAAAGAATTGTGGAATGAAGTTACAAAATAAAATGAACTATGTGCTTTTTGTTTGCCAGTATTTTTTTTTATTTCTTTATAAAATGAGTGACTAACATTCAATAGGGTCCTAATATATTTTTGATATCCATAAGCCATAAATAATAAAGATCACATATCAGGTAAAACATGTGAGAATGTACATTTTCCAATTGAAAATCATTTACACTGAACATGTGAACACAGCCAAATTCATCCTTTCGGCTTTAAACGCTTGCTTTGATAGTATGAGTAAATATTAGTAAAAAGCAGAATTGGGTAGTCTATTGATGAAGAGAGGTTCATTATTTTGTGCTGACTGTTCTGCTGGAGACAGAAGAAAGAACAAAACATTTTAGACTAAGATAATGGCTTTAAGTTGGGTTTCAGTCCACTGTGAATGGGGTCTCCCAGGAGCTCAATAAGGTTCCAAAGTTTTACTCCATTATGCTGACATCCTAAAGGCCAGGGGCCACCGCCCCCAGTGGTTACCTCTCAAGTATGCATTCATCACCCCCCACTACACACACACTGACTCACAAACACACACTTCTTTTTATTTAAATGATTACAGAAGGTAATATTCCCAAAAGCATTTACTGAAAGAGGAAGAAGTAACATATAATGCAACATAGGGAGTACCAAAGGTGATCAGGTCAACAAATTCATAAAGTCTTCATAAAGACTTCCTGATAGTCACATATTAAAAGTCCTGTGTTTGATTTTTTTTTACAAAGAATAATAAAAGAAGAAAAATCTGAAAATAAGCAGGAAGGAAATACTGTCTAAGCAAATTTGTCGTTTACAAGTCTGTGCACATTCCTTATTATTGTGCAAGGCTGTAACAGTGCACTTACTGCTGCCTCACTCACTGCTGTTTGTTTAACAAGGCCATCTCTGGCACGAGGAGCTCCAGTCATGCTTGTGCTAAATGACTGAGTTTAAATCCATAAGCAAACATAGAAATCAAAGGCTGTTAAGCTAAGCAAATATGCCAGTTATCCTGTTTTACCCATTTTGAGAACAGATCCATGTCAAATTATAATAATAATAGTAATAATTTTACTCTTGATAATGACAAGACTAAACACACTGCAATATTCCACAGGTTAGGTATTGTGGTTTGGACTGTGGACGTAGTTTAATAACCCCCCTTTTTTTCAGCAGGCTTGACTTACTGTTCAAGCAAGTATAACAAATAGGACAGCAGCATTCATTCTTATTTATCAATGTAAGATCACGGGTCTTAGCATTCACATATTCCTCAGTCTAACTTCAAAACTCTTGAGTTCATTCTGTTCTCATGACCTGTTCTTGCTGGAAGCCACAGGTTGTACAAACAGCAGTACAAACACCACACAACAACAGCATTCTGACCTGCTAGTAAAACTCATTTTGCTACTGCATGTTAACCATTGCAGACATTGCATGCGAACTATGTGTTAACTACATTAAGACACAGTTTATATTACCACTGTGTCTGTAACTGTAACACATAGTTTGTATTTGATGTAGATGTTTCCACCCATATGATTTTCAGTGGTTTTAAAGAACAGCCTTGTCTCCAGTGTGAGAAAACACATTTACTAAAGCAGAGCTTTCTTTTCTCAAATGTCACTAATATGTGACATTAACATAATATTTATAGCTTAATTCACAAGTTTGAAAGATAGAATGACACCTAAAGAAAATAAGCCACATATAATTCGACTTTGAGTTAAGTCCAATGCTTAAGTCTCTGATTTCTGTCCACCGGTTGTCTTCTGAGCCAGGTCAATCTATCTAGGCTGCTTCTACTCATCTGGTTTTCATTTGGACCAGCACAGTCAGCTGGAATGTGTCCATGCTTTTACAGATGAGTTATTAGCTCATTAATGCACACTTTAGCCAACACTATTATGAGTTGAAAGGCACACTGTGTTTTTTAGGGGTTAAAAAAAACCTCTAAATTGCTTTAAAAAGAGAGTCAAGTACTTCTCTTTACATTATATACAATGCTTGAGTTACAGTTGAGTACATTATATACAGGGACAACATGACTTATGTTTATAGTGTTTATTCATTTCATTGCACAATTATAAAGTATAAATTATCCAAAAGATCTGTGTATTGAGATACAATGGATGAGTAGATATTTTCAACAGATATTGAATACTCAAACTCTAAATATCTACATCACAAAAAACCTAAAAACTATAGACTCCTGAAGAACTGCATTTCCTTTCACCACCCTAAAGACAGCTCTGTTCTCTTATCTAAACTTGTAAAGACAAAAATGATCAGAAGCTTGCATATTTATTTTTTTCGATATACAGTCAAGGCAAAATCATAAAAACTCTGTCATTGTCCAAATACTTCTGGACCTAACTGTAAGTTGTGTGTGTAAAGTATGTAAAACAAGGAGAGAGAGAAAGATAATTTTCTATCTGCTCAACAATATTCTTCACTTTTGGTTTCTCCTCTGCATTTTGCATCAGTGAGCCCATCTGTGTTGCAACTGCGTGTCCTGGAATGTTTCCCTCCTCTACAGTTGGACCAGGAAGACCAGCAAGACCAGTTACCTTCTTGAATAACAGTAGGTCTTGGACCTGCAAAACATTGTCCAAATAAACTCTTAAAATAAAAAATGATGTGATGCAGTAATGTATGTCCCTGTTGGTATGTTGAATACTGAATGTTTTATCTTGTTCATGATTACCTGGAGTTTTAGCTTTATCGCCTTTGTAATTCTGGCAGGCCATTCCTTCAAAGAGGTGAGGGCACAGACAGATACACTTTCCATCCAGTAGAGCAAGACTCCCTCCGTTCTGACAAGGCTTACACTTGCACACATTATACTCTGCCACATAGTCTGCTGTGGCCCTCTTCAGGTTGGAAATCCTGGTATTAGCATCAGGCATATCCAATGGAATTAACATATAGATGGGCTCTGACTGCCAGGAACAACAGAATGTGTCACTTCACTTACAAGACTATGGTAACGGTTACATCACATTATCTTTCTTTATGTCACATAATCAGCTCTATAGTCATGTTAGCAGAATTGTCAGGCTGTACCTACAGTAGTAGGCACAGTAGTGCTTTAAGTCAAATGCTGTGAATAGCATGCTAATATGCACACACTCCCAATGCTATAATTTGCAGTAAATACATGTACAGATAGGAATCCGAATAGTTTTACGAAAAATTATGTCACAAAATTATTGGACAAATTAAACATTTCATCCTACCGACCAATGTGTACGAATTCCATGGTAATTGTGCCACTAGTTGTTGAGAAAGTATACTAAAAATCAGATGTTATCAAAGGCAGTAGGATCACAAAATTATTTAGAATTCATGTGCTATACACCATTAATGTCTATACCAACTTTAATTCCAGTCAATCTATGAATTGAACTTATGTGAGGGATGGGTTGTCAAACCTACCTCACTATTAAGCAGTGCAGGTGCATCAGCGATGGTCCGTGCCCAGTTCTGATAAGTGGAGATGTCCATCACCCCTTCCGTGTTTAATTTAGCCCTCATAGCAACAGCACTTTCTAGAGTGCCTCCTTTGACTGACGTCATCACCTTGTCCACCAATGCTTTTCCATGAGTTGCATCTGTGTAGCAACAGCAGACTAACTGTTACTGACTGACTTTTAAAAGTCTGTCTTAATACAATTTCACAGTTTTTTCTTTTTTCATACAAAAGTCTTCCATCATGTTTTGCCAGATAACTTTTCTATGCATAGCAATGGTGGATACCCAATACCCTAACTATAACCGTGGTAAAACACTAGAACACTGGTACACAGATAACTACAAGATACACTTTCATTTAGGCTAACATACACTTCTGAAACTTCATACTAATCTGGCCTGAATTTCAAAGTGCATTTCAGCACATTTTGATTGGTAGGTATTTTTAATTAGTGTGAAAAAAACAGAAAAAGACAGACCTTTGTTTTTTGTTGCTACATTATTACATCCATCACCTGCTGCTCTTGCTGATGTGTCAGTATTAAAGTTGGCTGAGATACCTAATTTTACGCATTCCTGAATCTTTCTCTCTGTCAGATCTGCAAGAAACATAAGGTATGATGAATGAGCGCAGTTGTTTCAAAAAGTTTCATAATGGACAGTTTTCCATTTGTTTGAAAGTCAGGCACATGTCAAGGTACACATACGGCTTGTCTTCATGGCGTTCTGGTTGAGAACGTATATCAATTCATATTCCCCGCCAGACTTCCCATTTTTTGTGTAGTGGGTTCCATAGTCCTCTAAGAAGGCAAAATAAATACCCTTCTCATACTGCAAAGGCAAAGATTTTACGTGCTCTAGGAATTCATCTGCTACTTGGAGCTCACGGGAGCGCATTCTGTAGGTGCTCAGCTGTACTCTGCCCTTTACCCGCATGAAACTTTTGTTCTGAGAATGCAGGAGAGATGTTTCAGTGAATATTAATGCGAATGGTATGCATATTTCAAGATATTCTAGGTAAAACAATTTAAGTTTTGTTAAAATCTATGTCCACCATAAATAGTTAATTAAAAATGACGTACCTGAGAGGTGGTGATCTCTGAGACCTCATTAATCACCCATTTCTTCTCATACTTAAAATCTACATTTACTTTGGCTGTAGTATTTGACATGGACTCCTCGGTGAGTTTGAATTTGAAGGAAAGCCCAGTGTCAAATTTAAAAGTCATCTCTTTCAGCATTTCCCTCAGAAGGCTGTGTGTATCCTCATAGATCTCTCTAGAAACAGTCTCGTCCACTAGAGTCTAGAAAGACAGACAGTCAAAGTGTTATGGAAAGACAGAATTCAGAATTATTTGCATACACATAATAAATCTGACAACTGTCCTGGCTAACCTGATAGTTGAGCACACCAACATTCCAGGGAAGCCTGTCGGGTCGCCTGGTGTTTGGATTTATCACTCGATCACACCTTCCATTGAAGTAATCATTGTTGAAGGGATTCATTCGTGGATCTGCACCTAAGATGTTGACTCTGGTGCATGGACACAGTGGCCACTTTCAGACTGTATACTGTATGAAGTGGTCCTGACTAAAGGGTACTACTGAGGTACAAGTTTTATACTGTAGCTTGTACTTGATTGTTATAAATGTGTCTCATTTATTGGTTTGTTTGATATGTTGATATAACATCTTAATTATAGAGCTTAAAACAACCTATTGCTAAGATAAATACAGGCTAAGTTAGGTAAAATTAGTGAAAACTACTGGTTTCATATCATATATCAACTTCATTTTGATATTAATGATACTAAAGCTCTCCTCGAACTCAACAAGAAATTGACCAAACATGTTTCCCAAAACTACAAACTGTAGACATTCATTGCTAAAATCAACTCAAATAATATTAGAATTGCAATTGCATCAGGACAGCACATTGAGCTCATGGTGACTGTGCCGTCCTGATGCAATTGCGGCAACAAAGCCTCCATTAACATTATACACTAGAAACTGACTGTTTGATTAGCTCTTTGGAAAAACACTCTCACCCATATCCTGCTGTTCTGCCTTGCTCATTGCTATCCAGAGCTGATGAACCACAGGGCTTACGCACTGGATCATCACAGTCCTCATCTGATCCATCTTCACAGTCATAATCCCCATTGCACTTTAATCTCATTTTTACGCAAGAGCCTGTGTAAATATTGAAGTTAAACTTACAGAGCCTGAATTAATAAAGACAGAGGTGCTATGGTTGTCTTACAAAAAGCTGAATTAGCCTACCTGAGTCACACTGGAACTCTGAGTCTGAACACCCAGGGAATGGTGGCACCACACACGCAGCATTTGTTATGCAGAACTCCCTGTCCCCAAGGGATTCCTGGCAGGACTCGCCTCCAAACTGGCCAAATACTTCTATGCTTCGAGAACGTCTCTGATGATCATAAATGATACGACCTACTTCATTAAGCATCTACACTGCCATACAAAGGCAGAGAGCAGTAACTACAGAAACAGTGAATTTAGGAAATGGGTTAAGACAGAAGTTGTAAAACCTTATTATTTGGAATGGCTATAAGTCAGACAAAGAAACACATAGTTGCACAAAATGTTAAAAATATTTAAATATAGCACTTAAGGTTGGATGGATTATTCAGATTGCAAAGGGACGTGTAATGTTTAGTTGTTGTTTTCTTAAAATTAAAATCAGCTATAATTTAAATTTAGAATTCAGTTTTGTAGTCATTAGTGCTGCCTTTAATTGACTCACTCTGCTTTTTGTACAAGGATCACAGGAACTCCACTCTGACCATTGACTCCATGCACAATTGACTGCTGGTGGATCGGGAAGTTCCACTGCCCTAAAAAACCCACATTAAATGCATATATTTATAATATACTAAAATCATTGAAAATAACACAGCTTAATGAAACAGGAAATCTACATACATTCCTTCTCCAAGAAGTGCCAGAGTTAGACACAGGCCACAGAAGCCCAGCTGGAGAATGACCTCAATCCTCATGATGAATCTTTGACAAGACAAATGGTGCTGTGTGTCTTTACTTATTTAGTCTGTTAGGCTACCTCCCTGTCAATGATTATCCAATAGCAAAATGACTGTGTTGTCACCAGAGTCAATAGGTTGGTGCAGTGGTATTGATCCAGTGCTAAGAAACTCAAAACACTGCTTTGTCTTCACAATGTGATTGAAGCTTCTTCATAAGTATAATAATAACTACATGTGGTGTTTCATTTGTAGACACCATCCTGGAAAAACTGTAACATAATGCTGGTATTTTACTGAGTTATTCAATGATTTACCAGTAACTAAGAAAACACAGATAGGAAGTTGACCAAATAACAAATATCAGATGCTGAAGGGAAAAAAATATTTGAATGCTATATATATATATATATATATCTATATATATATATATATATATATATATATATTTTAGTTGA
>OMLM01020542.1:25218-37611 GCA_900302695.1 Helostoma temminkii | reverse complement strand
CACAGGACAAATCATTTTTGTTTTGCTCTGCTTTTACATACTGTAATCACATGATTAGAAATGATGCACTATGTGTATAACCCTGGTTTCCTGAATACAATAATAGAAACCACGCTAAATATTTCCTACAGTATTTACCTCCTTCCTGATTTTGTTTTAAATGATCATCACATTTTAATATTACACAAAGATAACTGAATACAATATGTAGTTCTAAAATTATTTAATTTAGGAAAAAAGCTGTCCAAATGTGTATGGTCCTATGTAAAAAAAAAAAAAAAGTAATTACCCCCTTAACCTAATAACTGGTTGTGCCACCCTGGGTGGCAACAACTACAAAAAGCGTTTGTGATAACTGGCAATGAATCTCTCATATTGCTCTGGAGTCATCCTTGCAACATTGTTTTAACTCAGCCACATTAACTAAATAAACTCTAAGTACATGAAGATGATTCCTGTGTTTTACTAAATTGGATTACATCACATAAAAACAGAAGTTGCAACAGAATATCTCAGAAAATGACAAGATGTCCTTACCTGATAGGAGGCAGACCAACATTTTTCAGAAATCCATTGTCTACTTGATCCCGAGGGAGAACAATAATTTAACTGCAGCAGGAGCGACTCTGTCACTCTGTCCGTTCACTTTGTCTGGTCAGTCAGGAAGCTCAGCTTTCTTTTATTCGACATTTGCTTCCTGACTTACACACACACACACACACACCCTGTGTAGTGGGTAAAGATAAAGCTGAGAACTCTCTCACACACACACACACACACACACACACACACAAAGTGTGATTGATTGTTGGTGATTACGAAGCTTGTGCAGGATTTAAGCTGCTTTTAAGGACATTTGATACATTTACTACAATAAAACAATTGCAAAAACAAGGAGTTAGCTTTCAGCTTATTCCTGAATATATTATTGTGTAATAAATTGACTCAATTCATTGACAACCTTGTCCATTTAACAGTTAGAGTCCAGGCGAAGAAGAACCGCTGAATCCGAGCAGTAATGGGCTCAGACTGACTCCGGGTGCCTTTTTTGCCCTTTGACCTGATAAGCATCATTTTCAGGACATTTTTCTAAAAAATGTTGAAATGTTACCTTAGCTCTTGCTAATAATTCCAGTTCTGTGATATCACATCGCTCCTTTCCCTATATGGTCACCACAGCAACCCAATCACAGCACTTGCAGATCAGCATTCCCACACATCTTCCTGACCTGACTGTGTAAGTTTAACATATGGCCTAAATATCTATGCAGTATTTTTGTCTCAGATCTTATAAGTCACAGCTTACTGTAAAAAATAAACCTTTAGTAGCACTCCGGTCATGCACACCAGTAAACATTTTGGCAAGGAGTATGCAAACACCAAACGTCATGGTTCTGGTACCCTAATCCAATGACCCCAGCACTTTGTCTCTTAGGCAATTTGGGCAGGCTGGATCTGGCTGAATCGGGGATGGCTGGTTGCGGGGGCTGTGACTACAGGATATCCCCTCCATTTTAAAACGGTATAGCATCACACACACACACACAGACACACACACACACCCCATTCCATCATACACATGTCACTGTCCCCTACCCTTACCAGGGTAAGGTGTCTGGTCGGTGGCTTGCTCTTCCCAGGTATGCAGATGTGTCTAGAGTTTTGGATTTGACGGATACTCAACCACTGACCTAGAACCTTGCTTGATGTCAGCTAGTTGAGATGCAGGCTCTTTATCAGGTTTGGTGGGGTTGAAGATCCTGAGCTCATCAAAGAAACTTTTGTAAGATGAGCTGATGGATGATGCTCTACTCCACGTTACTCCCATGTATGAGCTGTTCCGCTAAGCAGTAAACAGAAGCCGTGACAGAAAATGAGAAGTTTGTTTAGACTTGCTAGCAAAGCACGTTGGAGCTAGAACGCATCACTGTAGTGCCTCCTCAGAGAGAAATGTATGAGAACCACCAATCTGACCTGTGTTGCAAATGTGTAGTTACTGCACTTTCAACTATAGTATCTTAAATGTGTTTATATTAGATTAGATGTAAAGAAAATGTCCAAATGATAATAAGCCCATTGGACTTATTGGACTTAAAGATAGCTGCTATGTGTAACTTAAAAGCTCCTGAAAATGTCTACTAAAGGTCCTGATCAAGAAACTTGCTGGGACTATTGTTATACAAACCTCAGTTTTTGCCGTCCATCAGTACAAAACCCCAGCAGCATTCCTGCAAACTGCATGTGGTCAACATGTTTCACACATCTGGTAATGTTTTCTTCTTTCACTGATTTGCTTACTGACTTCAGAATTGACTTTATAATCACAACCACATACATGATTATATTTAAGAGGTGGTAACTAAGTACATTTACTCAAGTACTCAAATAATACTGAAGTTTTTCCAGTTTGTTATTTTTCTTAACTATAAATCTGGGGAAAATACCGTACTTAAACTTTAAAAACTTAAATGGCTTTAATGTATTAACCCTGGTTAAAATCAGCTCCGTCTTTACCGACTGCTACTTTTTGTAGGTAACAGCAGCATTTGTTTAAAATAGTACTTTTGTACGATATACATCTTGCACTCAAATTTAGATAATATAGTATAATTACTTAAAATTACTCCAAATTAACAGCTACTTCTACTTGAAGTGGAGTATTTTTTTTGGCAGATACTTGCACTTACTTACTTATATACACCTCTGCTACTGTAAATTCTCTATTTTGTGTTTGTAAGTTACATGTTTATAGTTATTCACTGTTTTATGCTGTATTACACCCAAAGAAAAAGGCAATATGAGGGAGTAAATAGTGAAGTCAGAGGGCTTGGTGTGGAACTAACCTCACTCTGACCTGTGTTATCACATTATGTGATTCCTGCCAACTAATAAATTCAGTGGAAAAAGACACTTCTGGACAATAATACCACATGTTGAGATTGGATATCCGCACTTCCTAAAACAACAATTGGTAAACAACAAGGGATTTTTGGCAGAACATAACGTGGCACAACCTGATGATAGTGAGAAACTGAGAGTCATTTGTCATTTGAAGGTGACACTTTCAATATAAGTTTCTAATGCAGTTCAGTTGATAATACACTCGTGAGTTTGTATTATGAGATTTCATATTATATTTGTCTTTTGGTGCATTTCTATTTTAACAATTTTGCTTCACGAACAAAATCTTAGCATTGACACATTTTTTCTGTTTTATTTTTATACACTTTGTTTTCTTAGTTAGAGGATTCATTATGCTTTTCATGTTTTGATGTTAATATATTCAAGTTGAGTTTCCATGTCACACAGAGGCCCAGACTTTGAGGTTAACATGTTTGCATGCTGGCTTGTTTCAGTCCGGCAGGTTTGTTTTGTTTTGAAGAGATTTTTTTCAAAATGCTCCATAAGTTGATGTCAAACTGTGTGGAAGTCCTTAACTGGTTTTTAGGTTCCTGCAATCTAAGCCAGCAGGATTTTAGGCCAGGTTGTTGCTGGAGAACGCTGCTGTTTCAACTGGAAAATTGAAATTGTGTTTGATTTGATTCTCTGTAATTCTGATTATGGCATATACATCAGTGTGTAGTGTAAACTAAAGTGATGAGCAATTACATTATATGAAGCCTGATTTACTAAAGTTTTACTTTTATTAAATCACTTCCAACATAATAAAAGACATGAGCTGATCATCTAAGGTTAGACTTTAGTCTTCAAAATGAGCAAAATTGTGCACGCTGTGCATTTTGCAGCTTTGCCTTCATAAACTCATCTCATCATGACTTGATTACTGTAATGCTGCAGTGGAATCAGCTGGTTTTCAGTCTCCAGCCTACAGCTAGTCCAGAAAACTGCGGCTCCTCAAAGGGGCAGGCAAGCACGACTGCATTACCCCCATCCTGGCATCTCTGCGTTGATGAAGTCTTACTGATAGATAGAAAGGAGCTGACCCATGACATCACTTAAAAACTGTCTGACCTTCTGCATCACCATACATCCTCTAGGGCACTCAGCTCCACTGACTGAGAAACTTCGTGATTCCAATCACCAGATTGAAGCTCAAAGGGAACTGTACCTTTGCAGCTTTACAGCTGCCAAACTTTGGAACAACTTAGCCCTCCATGTTCTGTGCCAATGTTGGCAACCTTTAAATGCCAAATGAAAACCATCTTTTTTTTTTTTTTTTATCACCTGCAACAGCTGAATGATGAGGGGATGGTTGTTACTTTTACTTTTTTAAATTAACAGCAGGGAATAAGAGTTTCTGGACAGTGCATTTGGTCACTTCCTCATGTTAGACATGTTATGTAAATGTGGCTTTCTACTTTACATTTCAGAGGCAAACGTGATGCTTTTTGCTTCACTACTGTACATTTATTCAGATTTTGATTTTTTTTTTTTTTTTAGATAAAACAGTATATTGCAAACTGATGAATCAACTAAAATAATAAAAAATAAAATCCATTACTGTTATTTAAAATGATGATCTGTAAGTATGTCATGGCACCTGGTTTTCTCTTGTCGATATATATGGCCATTTCCTGTCTCTGCTCTCTCCCTGGTTCATTGCTCACTCTAATCAGTCTGATCACTAACACCTCCAAGCTGGCAGGTCTGTGGCTCATTTCCAGCTGCCAGATTGTCAGTTTAGTTTACCCTGTTTGCTACTCTCCAGCATCCAGTACCTGGCCTGAAATACTTTTTGTGACCCTCAGCTCTAACCTCAAGGGCACTGCCATTTTTCACCTACCATGTTGTGTGCCACTTTAACCTGCCATTCTCAAACTGGCTGATACCAACCTCTCACCAAACAACCAACATAACGTCACCTGCATTCACTTCTGTCTGCACCAGTAAGTTTTATATTCCTTATCCAAAACATTTAATACTTAGCTGCCATAAACTCTCCTCTAACTCTTGTCTGTTTGCAATGTTGATCTTGCCCCTGCTCCAATCCCCCAAATATTACTTGCCTGTCCAGTCCCTGGCTCCTGCGTTCCCTCTCCTGCAATTGATCAGCATTTAATTTTAAATAAACATCTCTAAACCCAGTCCAGTCAGACTCTTTAAGTCCAGTAAGCTCAACCTCCACTTGTGACAATGATGGATATAGCAATTTCAGTTTCTCGTCCATGAACATTTTGACATGAGGCCAGATGA
Organism: Helostoma temminkii; assembly: GCA_900302695.1. Taxonomy (NCBI): domain Eukaryota; kingdom Metazoa; phylum Chordata; class Actinopteri; order Anabantiformes; family Helostomatidae; genus Helostoma; species Helostoma temminkii. The sequence goes on along the minus strand of OMLM01020542.1, from coordinate 32,457 downwards.
ACTCATCCTGTGTTTTATGGATGACTTCTCTACCAACTGGACCACAGTCATTTAAAATATGTACAATATTGATAATGGGAGCAGAAATCTGTACTTTTGCAATTTGTACTTAAGTAGATGTAACTGATAACACTGAAAATTTAAGTTTTGCAAGTGCTAATAATTACTTTAATAGGGGAAGTGAGCACAAGTTAGCCTTCATCTCTGATTCTTTTGTCCTCTAACTACATGGAAGTTGTCCTTCATATCTGTCAGACCATAACAAGGTTTGCTGTCAGAATGCAGGACTACTGTCTGATCTCAGACTGAAAAGGAAGTCACTGGCTGCAGGGCATATTCCTGTCTGTGGTTATTTCTGGACCTTGTATTTTCTCACAAACTTTTCAAATGTATCTATTTATGTTCTTTAAGCAAGGTTCACACCAGCTAAAATTTCTATTTTATTTTGTTGGCAACTCTGGCAGCAGCACACAGTTTCCCAGACTCCACACCTTTGAGTATTTTGGCCTTTCGCGTTGTTATTTTAGTTCTGGCTACTGATGAAGAAACCAAAGTGTTCCTAATCACTGAATGAATATGAATTGTATTTCAAGTGGTTCAGTGTTTCAAAGCATTTGATAGTCAAAAATGGAAACAACTGCATGCCAAATTCTTGAAACCAAGATGACAGAGTTAGTCTCATAGTGTTTTTTATGCAACTATTAGTGTTTATTATTTATGGTGAAGCGAATTATCTTGATACATCAATACTGTGTCAACCTGCTTTGAGCTTAAAATTACTAGTTCTGAACTTGGTGCCATCAACTTGTATATTTATAGTGTCTTTGCTCTTTTCTCTTATAATATTATTTTTATATTTTATATATTTCCATCCTTAAATTAGTAGGGGTGAACTGCCATTTTCTTTTACGCCGTTTTGTCTTGTTTGCCTTATTAGGCAGTTAGGTTTAGTTACATTTTTGTTAGATTTTTTTTGTGTGTTGTTTGGCCTTCACTGTTAACTGTACCTGAATGGAAATAGTACTGCAATTCTTGTGCATGACACCAGATGGCACTGTCCTTTTGGGTGTATCCAGTTCTCAGCAAAGAACTGTGGAGTATATAAGTGAGAAGTCTAGTCAAGATTTGTTTGTTTGTTTGTTTTCTACATTTTAAACAAAACCTGTTGGCTGTTTGTTTCAATAGGAAAGGCCACTTTGTACTACTTCCTCTTACTTTTGAGTTGTCTGTTGTCATTGCAGGTTTTTATGGTGGCGCAAATGGAGGGACTGACAGGTGTGAAACATGTCAAATATAGAAATGAAAACCCTGCCAGTGGTAAACCACACACACACAAAAAAAACGTGGCCACAGGTTCTTTTAAAATCAGGTGGGAGCAGACCGAGCCAGTCATTTACTATTAAAAATATATTACAATGGATATTTTAAAATATTACACAAATTATCCAGCCATTCCAGGATTAAAACAAATCTTCAAAAGGGATTACCCAGGAAATGTGACTGCTCAAAGCAAAAGGTCACTGGGGCTACAGATATACACAGAGGCATTGTCTATGCAGCCTTAAGATCCAACACCACAGCAACCTTGGCATCAGTGGCATTTTCTCCCAGAGGGTAAAGGAAGCCAGGCTTTGCCTCTTTCTTCAGACTGTACCATAGTTGTCATTTAGTAAAAACACTCCCTGTATCAGTTATTCTTCTGTGCTATCGCTGGCTGTCATGTCTCCCCAGTTTATCACTGATTATATTAGAATGAGAGAAACAGTGCCCCTCTGTATTTTCAGGGGAGAATGTGTGGTGAAGCATGGTACTGCGCTCCTATCACCAAGGGACGCTAGCCTCTATTTGCTTCCATTGGTGAAGAGAAAGAAACTGAAAGATTAACCAAGCAGATGAGCTTATTCACTGTCAAACTGTGATTGGTCAGGAGGATACCAAGAGAAGCCAGATGCCCTTTGGCTTCTACACCAATCAGATCACAGCATGGGGTCAACATCATCTTGATACAGCGGTAACATTAGAAACATTAAGTTATGAAGGTTGGTAAACTAAACTGACTCTACAGCAACAACTTAATGTGATGGCAGGTCAGAGAGTGGCTGGTAGCGCTAAAGTTCAGCTGAAATAATATTTCATATTCACTGACTCTGTTGTTATTAATGGTCATTGAGATTAATGCAATGATTATTGTCCTCCTTAACACCATGAAGGACAGGAGAAAGGTCTTTCTCTTCCAAAAGGATGAGTCGAATGCTCACAGCCTTTTCTCTCTGTAGCTTTCCCACAACTGAACTGTCCATATAACTGTGTGTAGAATATCTGATGTGCTAATATTTTTTAACCTTGCTTGGGGGGATTTAGCTGCATTTAATACTCAGCTTGAGTTGCTCTAGGTCTGAGTTGTACAATAAACATGTCCTGACTGAATCTGCAAATATTTGAATGACTGCTTTTTTACTGATTATTGAATCTGTACTTTGTACTCAGCGGCCGATTATGCATATTTGAACGGGGAGCTGTGTATCTTGTAATAAGACAAGTGTTGGCTGGTATGTGCATGTGTTCCTTCATCGCAAGTCCTGCGTCTGCAGACGTTCCAGTAGGATCCAGCCAACATCTGGCTACATTCCATTGGCTGTACATGCAGTGACTTACTTCCTCACAACATAGATTTGAAGTCACTTTTCTTCCTCAAAAGTTTCCTTGAGCCACGCCACTGCTCAGCACAGGGGAGAACAGCATAGTCAGTGAACTTACAACTGATGTTCAAAAACCAGATGTCTTCATTAACAAGTTTAACATAAGTTTTGTCACTTCTTCCGTGATTTGAAACAAACAAAGCCAATACTTCATAAATACCAACACAAGAGCACATAGTGGTTCTTCATTGCAAACTTTATTCCATACACAGTGGTTGTGAATGAAAATTCTTTCCTCAGAGCTTAAAATGCTTTGTATTTTAAGCTCTATTGTCATAAAGACAATAATTAGAGCAATCAGAAGAGCAAGAAATCATAATATGATAAATAATACGATAATATGATAAAGAAACTATAATATGTATTTCTTGCCAACAATCATTGTTTCTTTGTGGGAAATTTACCTTATTATTTTTCATTGTTAATATGTAGGGCAGAGATACAAGAGCTGCATTGCACACAGAGGATTGAAATTACATTTTCATTTATTTATTTTTGTTTTAGTTTTATTTATTTTTTAAACAGTTGCAGGTTCCTGATTAGAGTGATCATCAGTAGTGGAATGAAGAGAAACATCATGTTCGTAGTTCACAGCTAACAAAGTCACATCCATGTTCTTCTTTTTCTTGAGTCTGTAGAGAAACAGCAGGGCAGCAGCCAACAGCACAATGACTATAGGCAGACACACGACCACAGGCCAGAAGAAAACTGGGTGTAAGACATGAGATGAGACTGAGGAAGAAAAGAAAAAAAATAGGTAAAAAAATAAACCTTAACGCTTAAAACCCTTAACTTAACTTAACTGTGGGTGCATGTTTGCATCATATTTAAAAGGTCAACTAATCTACAAAACATATTTTATATTTCAGGTAAACATCACACATCCATTGGAAGCCAAGTTCATTCTTCTAAGTTACATTCTTCTTAAACTCCACTTACACTGTTTTCACAAAGACGTGACAATGACGTTCACCATTGTTTTCAAAGGTAAGAACAAACTGTACAAACACTAAAGACCACTAATACAAGTGGTGTTTAAAGTACACGAACTAAATACACAAGAACTTACCTAGAAAAATCATAAAAGTACCCTATATTTTTTCTATTCAAGTAAAAGTATTAAAGTACTTTTACTTAAAGTACAAAAGTTAAAGTACTCCACTAAGACTCACTTTATTTTAACCAGTGTTGAATTTTAACATTAATGCTAAAGTTAGTTTAGATTATTCAGTGGGTGTGGATATCTAGTCTAAACATGTGGCGTTATTGTCCAGAGGTTTTTCTGTTTTAGTTGGAATCACATAACGTGATAACACAGCTCAGTGAGTTCAGTGAGTGTAGTTACACAGCAAACTCACTGACTTGACTTCTGCTTGTTTTTTTTGTTTTTTTTACTCCCTCACGTTGCCTTGTTCTTTGGGAAGTGTAATAAAATACATTTAATGACTATGGACAAGTGAATGATATAAAAGTAAAAGTACTCCACTAAGAAAAGAGTGAATTTTAAATAATGTATAATTTGCTGTTGTTAAAATATGATGGTACCTACAGACTCTGAAACATAAACTGACTGTAACTAGTAACTAATGATGGTAAAATGTGATGTATTAACTCCATCAGTGGTGTAAGTGTGTTAATATCCACTGTTTATGCTACTAAATGTGAGGCTTGTTTGCTGTTCACAGTGCTCCATGTTGATCCATGGTCTTTCACTTCCCTTTTCGTTTCTGCCCCTTTTATGTTCATCAGTGGGGCATTTCCCTGCTAAATAGGATCAACTAGAATGAACTTTGTATTTAAAATCTCGGACCCAACAAGGTGTTTTAAGAACACATCATGAATCTGACTAGAAATTTCTCAGGTTTGTTTTTTAAAGAACAAATGTAAGAAAAAACTTACTGGTGAATGAGGCAAATTGTTCTTGTGTATAGCCAAACAATTGTTTAAGTGTTATTCTCTACAATATTAAACCTGCAATAACTAATATTTTACACGTTTTGTAAGAAATTAACAGAGCTGTCACAGAGAAGCCGCATGCAGGTTGACTGTAGTGTAACCTGAGCTTAGCTGCTTTTGTTACTAGCACCTCTTCATCAAAACACATGTGACAAATTAACATACATCCTCTAGAAATACCCTTAGACATCTGAATAACTCTGAATCATTGATTGTTAAACTCTCAGTCACTTAACATTACTGCTACAGTCCATGTCAGGAGAATCAGGCCTACACGTGTTGTGGAGGTATTCATCATGAGTCACAAATTAGTTACTGCCCCTTTAAATGAACTAATGCAGTTATTTTAGGGGGCACTGATGAGACACCTTCTGAACTGGATCTTAAATTCTGTGCAGTTGCTGTCAGTGAGGATGAAGAATAGACACATAACAGATACTAAAACAGAAAACTAATCAGAGAAATTACATCAAATTAAGAAAAAGAAAATGAACATTTGTCTTTCAAACTCACCGTCAGTAACACTGATCTCAAACATTTGGAATGAAGCTGAAGCCAAAGATTCACCCAAACCACACAAGTAGCGTCCGGAGTCTGACTTGGTCAGATTAGTGATGTTCACACGCAGAACAGGCTTTGTGGCAGATCTTTGTCCATATGTGATGCTGTATCTGCCACTGTGAGCTCGATCTTCAGTTGTGTCTATGAGAATGTTTCCTTCTTTACATTCATTTTTACAGAAAAGCTTTGTACTTTTAGAGGACAAGAAATGGCATGCAACACTGACTTTCCCTCCTTCGTCCCCTGTGTGAATGTTGAATGCTTCCTCATGTGCTGTTGAAAAGATGAACACTATTTACTGTGCAAGATTTGACTTGAATTCAGTACTTAACATGTCAGGCTTCATGATTTACAGTAGAAACTCACCATCAAGAACTCGAACCTCAAAGTCTGTGAATGAATCTGGAGCCAGAGGTCTCCCTAAACCAAACCTGTACCTTCCTGACTCAGGCTTGGTTAAGTTTGTGATGCTCACAGTCAGATCTCCACCTGCAGAAGTGCTGTTTTTGTAGTCAATGCTGTAACTGCCATTCCGAGCACTGCTCTCATCAGTTTTAATGAGGATGTCTTCTTCTTTACATGGTCTCCTGCATAAGAACTTCGTGCTTTCAGAGGATCTGAAGTGCCATTTAATCCTAAAATTAGTTCCTTCTTTTTTTTGATGAATTGTGATAGTGATGATTCCGTCCCACATTGCTGTTAAACAGATGAAAGCAGTAAATACTGACAATCAATGCTTTTATTTAGGAGTATTGTAGGACTACTGTGATTATTGGCACTGTTGGTGAATATGAGCAAAGAATGCTGTGAAAATATCTTTGTTTAGCCTTTTGATCCTTCGCTCAAAATATTTTGAGCAACACAGTTTATCCCAAAAATATATTTGTTAAATGTGTGCTACAATTATTGGCACTACAGTGAATACTTTGTGGTGCCGCGCTTTGCCAGGATAACAGCCCCCAAAACACAACTGTGGACATGAGGTACTACTCCACGTGGCTGCCTCTCTGTGTGCACCAAACTCACCTCTGCTTCCTTTTCCTTTAAATACTTCCAAACCATTCGTGGTGATGTAGGTGACGTCGGATTGTAGTTTGAGACTTTCTGATCCCAAGATTCAAATAACGTTTGCAGTTCTCCAGCTGTGACTCTTGGAGACTTTTTGGCCACTCGAACCATCCTCCTGACAGTGTGTTGGGACAAGATAGACACACATCCTCATCCAGGCTGATTCATAACACTTTTAATTGACTGGAATTTCTTAATTATTGCCTGATGATGGAAACTGGCATTGTCAGTGAGTTTGCTATTTTTTTTATAGCCACTTTCCATTTTGTGAAGCTCAACAAGCTTAGCATATCACAACTTTATTTTGGTCTTACCCATTGTGATGGACGACAAAGGGAGTTTTACCTTTGTGTAACCTCGTATTTATACCACTGTGAAACAGGAAGTCATGGTTGAGGAATTTACTCTTTGTAGTCACCCAGGTGGAAATGTGCTCCAAAAATATTTTGCTCACGTGAATTCATAGATAGATAGATTCATAGGTGCTAATAATTGTGGCACACTTATATTTAACAAATATTTTTGGTTTGGATCACAACTGTGTTGTGTTTGCAGTTCTTTCCAATGGAAGCAGCATTTTTGAAAAGATTAAAAAGTAAAAGATTAAATATTTTTTTCACAGCTTTCTTTGCTTATATTTTCCAAGGATGTCAATATTAGTGGAGGGCACTGTACATTAATCACCTACCTCGTCTCTCTGCGTTGTTGAGATCTTTGAATCAACTTACTTACATTCCCTACATACAGAAAGTTGTATTCATGTGATGTGCAGAATATTTGATGTGTAATGGAAGGACAAGGCGAGTATTTAAGAGAAACCCTGAAACATGCAATATACCTGTAAATGTCCAAAATAAGCATGTGTGAGAAATGTGTTCTTACCTGATAAGAAACAGCTGAAAAGAACGTTGTGGATTTTCATTTTCAACTCTGTCCTGATGGAGCGCAATCATCA